>JASDQU010735935.1:55611-66018 GCA_032191745.1 Picea mariana | reverse complement strand
TTGTTCATGGCTACACTTTATATAGTTATTTGACATGGATATATAGTGTATTTGATTGGTAGCCATGATTCTATTTTATCCCGAGCATGGGTATGCCCGCCTCAGTGAGACATTTATTATTTTTGCAGACGGAACCTCCCGGTTCCTAGTCCCTAGGCTCACTTGTTCGACACATCAGTAAAGATTGGTAATGTATTTCAGCCATCAGATGCTCTTCTGACCTCACACATTAGGGGGCATATGTTATAACCCTAATTTTCACCATACATGCTTACCTAGCATCAGGCCATCTCAAATCCCTTCTTTGCCAAAAGCACTGCTAAACAACTCTTAAAAAACCTCTTTTATAAGGACCCACGCGCCCTACTCCATTACTGCATGTGTGTACATGCTAGTTGACCTAAAACAGACTGTGTGGACCGACAAAAGCACGAAAAAAGGAAAGTTGCGGATGGAACACAGAGCTTTGGGTGAGTTAACTGAAACTCCCGGCCATGCATGGTTGAGGGTTCATCCAAATACCTAGCTTATTCTAACCTATAAAAGAAGGGCTAGGGGTCCCATTTGGAGGAGGAAAATGATAGCAAAGAAACTCTGCCCATTTGCATATTCCCATTGTCCCAACCCTTTAGCCATCCTTATGCTAGAAGATATTCAAAGCAAAGAAGTTGGAGGACAGTTGAAGAGGAGCCCAAGATCAGGTTCACGGAGCGGTGGCCAGTCTCGACTTTTGTAAGTTGACTCATTCAAAGTAATAAAGAAAATGCTTTTCCCATCCCAATTCATGAGTTATTCATAATTTGTTAAGTACATGTTTGAATCTCTAACCCATTAGTCTATAGGTAAGATGCATGTGTCGTTGTTGCTTGTCATGTATGCAAGTCAGCGTTGGAAAGGAGAACTGTGAACAAGTGATCAAGTGCGACAAGGGATCGACATCAAACGTCTGGAACAAGGTAGGTTGATCTGGCCATGTANTAGATTTTCTCTAGGTCATATCTGCATGCAAAGTCTAACCCTATTTGCGAGTCCGTAAGGAGATTTCCCTCACAACAGTTAGCACACCCCAATCAAAAAGGATGGACTCATTACATGGATGGGGTTCCATGGGAGCAGGAGAAATTCCCCCTACCACAGTAGAATCTGTATGAACGAGAAAAACGTGGGAAGTATTGGGTTTACTCTCTAGTGGGAGAGTAGAATCGACTGATAATGACATCAAATCAACCAATTGGGGTTCATTATCCAAGGGGAGAATGGGGTCGACAGGTGGAAACAGATCGGCCGCTTGGGTTTCACTCTCTAACAGGAGAGTGGGATCGATCGAGGATGAAATTGGATCAACCACTTTGTCAACTATTTCAACTAAGGACGAGACCAAATTGACCACCTGATCAACCAGACTAACCGATGAAGGGACCAGTTTGATCATTCCATCAACTATAGGTGGGTCAAGAGTAAGCTTGTGATAAGTAGCTGGAAGTTGAGGCTGGGAAATAGTCATGTCTTCCAACAATTTTGAGGCTTCGTCCATATGAGGGAAAAGGTGAGCTTGATGACTCCCTCCACATAACCTACAAGTAAACTTGACTCTACTTTTCTTCTTCCCTATGGTATCTTGACTAGTTGACGGGAGGTCATCAGCGTGTTGTTCAAAGTCTGACGACATGGGATAGAGACGGTGTGTAGACCATGCTTCTATAACCTTGGATAGACCATGGCAATCCTTAAGAATATGGCTACCCTTACAAAGCCTGCAAGGGTACTTGGGATTATGGGTTGTTTGGGTGATCTTGGCATCATCAACACTCCCAACATGATTATCAATAACTAGTGGTTTTCCAACATGTCCAGCAGTGGTTGGAGGTTTAGACCCTTGCTTATTTTTCTTCTTCTTATTCTTCCTTTTCTTCTTCTTCTTATCCACCAAGTTATTAGCTTTAGAGATTTCACTCAATGAAGAAGATGAAACAAAAGAAGAACTTGCAAGGGAAGAAGGCAAAGGATATCTTATTGGTGAAGAAGGCGAAGGATCAACATGAGGTTGATCTTCTTGGGTTGAAATTCTTACAACCTAAGCACTAGCTGCATTCGGCATTACCTGAGTGGAAAAAAACCATACCGGTAATCCAACTATGAGACCTGAAAGGATCAAAGTAGTGATGTAAGGAGGGCCAACGTTTTCATAAGAAGGAAAAAAAAAAGGTTCCCCTAGAAAAGGGGTTCCTTCATTGGTCGTTCTAGGAACTGACGCCATTAAACATAACTCCAACGTAGAGTCTGCTAGGGAAAAAAACAACAGACGCTAAAACTCTAGGAAGCAAACAAGCAAAGAAAACCTTTTTATAATGAACGCACTAGTTGGTGATGAAATCCAACATCGCAGGAACAATGTAAGAAGTGGATGAGATAGAGCGGGTGGAAATGTTACATTGATGACCTGCTTAACAGACTTATGCCTTGGTGAAAGCTCCCACACATAAACATGGGTATACCCTCCAAGGAGCCCGAGTGAGTTTGGCCAACGTCAATTCTAGGTACCGTGAAGACTGGTCCCTCCACAGTCACCTCGTGTAAAGGCCCTAAAGAGATAGGACACTAAGATTACCAATTACGACAATGATGCATGGGGAAATAGTCGACAATATGATCCACGTGCAAAGGCAGGGCATCTATGTGAAAAATCAACTCGAGAAGGTCCCCACACGATTTTCTTCTCCATTGACCCCTAATAATACGCGCAATCTCTACACTAAGACCAACAAAGTAGGGTGAGTAACTTTTCCAGTCCTAATGTGACCTCATGATTGACCCTTTTGTTAGAGGGGCTTCCCAAGAAAAAATGTAGCAAGTGAATTTGAACTCTCCCTATCACAAGAAACTATGTCTGTTTGCATATTTGGAAAGTTATCTTTCACACCTATTCCAAATCCCTACAACTAATCTAATGTAGGTTTGCTACCTGAAAATATAAAAATGTCTAATCAATTTTTATAAGTGCTTTATTTTAAGGCTTTTGTTACTCAAGAGTAAAATGGCGTGAACCAAATGATGTTTTGACCAACTCTAAACAATGCAAAGAAATGAGAATGCGAATATTTCACTTCAATGAAAGCTATAGTATGAGAATGTGAAAATGTTTATCATTCTCAGATGCACAATATCCCTAAATTTCATTAAACTCATCAATATCAAGAACTTCAAGAAATGAGCCAAAGAGACTATACACCAATACAGAATTCTTCCCCCCCCCCGACCATGAGGGAGAATGTCTTTTAAGAATTCAAGACCAAAAATGCCAAAAACTATGCAATTTCGCTACTTCAAATGCAAGGATGCCCCCAATCTAATGCAAAACAAGAAATAAGAGTTTTTGTTTCAAAGATAGATAAAAGAAAACTAGAAGATTTCAAGAAGACTGTAATCAAACCCAACAAATCACCCCAAAACCATATCTAAGATCTAGGCAAGAAAATCCATCAAAAATTAATTTTTTTCACAATCGTCGCAGGTTGTAGACTAACACAGAGCGACGATCTTTTATCGTCGCAAACTAGAGAACAAATATAGTGCAATGAATTCACACTGTTTCAAAAGTTAGGGTGAGTTGATCCTACATCGTCACACTGTCTCTCAAATTAAGGTGCGATAATCAAAGGAAAAATGGAAAAAATAAAAAGCAAGAAGGATTTTCAGTTAATTTAAATAGTCTAAGAGTCGATCCAGATCTCCCAGTGACTCAAAAAATAGAATTAAGGAAATCAAAGAAATAAAGAACGAAAAACTAGGAAAACAATTTGTTCCCCAGTACGGTCATCAATTTTTTTATCGGACAAATCAGTAAGTGCAGACACAAACAGATCTCCCTAGTTTCACTCTGAAACTAGAACAAAACAAGACAGAATATAAAACTTTCACTAATTTTTAATTATCAAACATACTAACTAACAAGAGATAAATGGAATACCTTTTAAATGTCATTTGTCCTTGCTAATGTCATCCTCGCTCCATTCCAAGGCTTATGGCATGTTGAACCTTTAAAAAGACACAAGCCAACGAAGTGAAATCAACAACATATACTCAAAAAAACTTATGTATGTGATCAAGGAGTCATACAATAAAATAAAGACAATTTTATGGGAAAGAAATATATTGTTGTATTAAAGATATGAAAAGGAGAATACAACCAATTCCTTTATTTTGTAAGGTTCCTTCCAACAGTTCCTTGCTTCCCACACACTTCTACTCCATGGATTATGATATCAACAATCTATCTTGACAAAGCAAATCTCAAAGCCAACATACAAGCTCCAAAAACTCCAAGCTACAAAACTCAAGAACTTTCCAACCAAGCTAAATTTCCCAAGCTAATTTTTCTCATGAGAACTCTTCTCCTTTTATAATTTGAAAAGGATAGGGTGATGATTTTAGGATGATCCCATGAGATCAGGGACGTGACTCAGATCCAAACCGATCGGAGTCCACCTCACCCTCGAAGCTTCTATTCTACAACTTTCAAGAAATTCCTCTTTTTCCTTCGTACAAAAATTGTTGCACACTTAACACTGAGAAAAATGCAACGATGTCATAGGCCACTATGGTGTAACCTATGATGATCCTAGATCATCGCACCCTTAACACTAATAAAGGTGTGACGATCCCTTTTTATAAGGTTTTTGACAAATGAAAAATGTAATTTCATCTCGCTGGAAAAAGTATCTTCATTCTTCTTCAGGGATTAAGGAAATTGATCCTTATAGAGACAAAGGATAGGTTCACATCATTAATGGTCATAAGGGTGAAGAAAATAATGTGTAACATCAATACATGAACGAGATGATAGAAATCAAATAGAAACCAGGAGAATCCATATGGGATATTGATCAGAGATTCAAGCGACTGAAAGGTAAGTTGAAATATTTCATGAACGATATGCACACAGGCATATATTTGTAAATTCACTGCTACCACACTTAAAATACCCATTACGACAACATAAGTTTCAGACATAGGAAGAGGATCTGCAGGAATCCCTGCAACTAGAAGAAAACCAATACCAGTAGACGGATCCATCCATCGAAGAACTGAAGGAGGATTTGAAGAACTTAACGTTTCAGCTAAACCAGAACAAAAGCAAGGACAAACGAGAAGTTGTTTGGTGTACCACATGCAGGATGGAAGGACACCACAAGAACGAACATCCGACATTCGTGCAGTATATGGAAGAAGGAATGCCAAATCTATTACCAACAGGGGGAATATGGTGCGAGATATGTAAGAAACTGGGACACGATCCATATCACTTCCCAATGATGCAGAAATACCAAACAGTCCCAAAGAGTTCATATTGCAACTTTTGCAAGTGAGTGGGCCATGATGAAAAATATTGTAGAACTATGAATTTGATGCGAGAAAGGACATCATATGCATATAGAGTGTAGGTAGAAATGATGATTGGGAAAATTGCACCACAATTTAACCAAGTTCCAACCATGTACAACACTATGTGGCAGCATTATAATATTGTGCAAAAACCATATAATACCACATAGCCACAGTACAACACAGTGCAACCTCAGTACAATACCGTGCAGTACAATTAGGCGCCATAGTATAATGCATCAATAGGAGATCGAGATAGCTACAAAGGTGGAGGACGAGCGAGAGGAGGCTTTGGAAGAGGTAGAGGACCATTGGTATGTCATAACAGTCAAAAACCAAGACATTATGCAAGGGAATGTCCACTTCCACCAGCAACTTGTATGTATTGTCCCGCATCGAACCATGATACGGAAGAATGTCCGACACTATTAGTAAAGATCCAAGAAAAGAGGAATAAAAACAACCAGAATGTTCAATGGATTTTATCCGAAGCAAAGGATGAAGGACGGAACATCAACATAGTTACGTGCGGAGGATCTAAAACAAGAAACGACGCATCTCGATAAGAGCCAGTACAACACGAGTGGGTGAAAAATAATGTCGAACTAAGGAGACAGTTTGACACATGAAATGAGAAGTAAACATTTAAGAAAACCAGACAAGAATTCTTGAAGCAATATTCCACGTCAACTTCGACTGTGTAGCAGATCAAGGAAGCACTAGAGTACGAGATGCCTCCATTCTTGGATCATACCAGTGAAATACAATCGATAGGAAAAGTAAGTACAATCAAAGGCTTTTTTCAATCATGTGTAAAACTCTTGAATAATCCATCCGTTGTCAAAATATTGCAAAATGTATTAGAAAAATGTATCATAGACAGAAGGAAAACTAGAACCAAAAATAGTCAATCACCTACATACAAGAAGAAGAACAAGTAGGGAGTTTAGGCTGAACGCCAACATCGGAGATTTCAACATGGGAGATATCATACTCGATCTAGGATCTGAAGTCAATGTATTACCAAAGAAGACATGGCAATGTATGGGAGAAACCACACTAGGATATTCACTGGTTCAACTAAAACTAGAAAACCAACACAGAGTCCTACCGATTAGTAGAATGAAAGGAGTAACAGTAGACCTGGATGGAGTGTGCACTAAAGAATACTTTGAAGTAATTGAAATAGTGGATGGAAAAAAACCATATCCAACATTGTTTGGATTGTATTGGTCATTTGATAACCAGGCCATAATCAACTTAAAGACAAGAAAAATGACATTTGAGTCAAGAGAATATAGGGTCATCGCACCATTAGACCCATCAGAAGGGGAAAGGTTTATAGAACCTACTTGTCTTGACTTAGAATAAATCAACTAGTTGTATACAACAACTACGCGCGATGAGGATTATGTAAACCCAACTACAGATGGGATACTCAGTTGGCAGAGAATTACTTCATGTGCGACAGACTCAGATATAGGTTTATAAAACTGGAAACAAAGGCTACACGAACTTTCCACAAGAAGGTGTGCAAGAATCAACCGCGCAGTAAGATGGGTAGGTACGGAGATTAGGTAACCACCCAGTTTCCACAGAGTGAATTATCTAGAGGTATTATTTCCATAGTACAAGGATGCAGTGATAGAAAATCAAAGACTCTTAGCACTCAATATAGCACTCAAGGCCACACCTGCAAGATGGCGGGGTGCACACAAGGAAGCAATCAAGGATTGGTACCAATGTAAGCAGTTACTATGCATAAGGTTTGGCGCAGAACAAAAAAGCAACAAACAAAATAAGTATGATGGACAGGGGACACTAGAGGAACACTTGGAGAAGTGAAGAATGTTGTGGAATATGACACCCCCAGAAGAATGGCCTCATCATTTCATACGCACTTTAGAGGGTATACTATCCAACTGGTATATAGACCAGAAGATGCCTTAAGGAACTTTGAATTGGACAATACTACAACAGAATTGTATAGTCACTTTCTCATTCGAGCATGAGAACCCCAACATAGATGCATCTTGTAAACAGATAAGAGGGGCGATATTCATTACGGAGCCAGAAGTCGAACTCATAACAGAAGAACACCAACGGAACAAACAGACAATGAAAGAATCGTTGTCATGTTATCATGTGTACGAAAAAGCACCAGATGAAGATGATCTATGTGATATTCAGATCAAGGAAGCAGAAGACAAAATAGAAGTGGAAGGTCCACCACTAGAATCAGAAGTAATCGTTGCATCGATCAAGGTGAAGAAAGTCAACATTAGGACAATTGAGAATCCCAAAATGGCCAACATTGGAGACTACTGGGATGAGAAAACAGTAGAAAGCATAACAAAGTTACTACGTGAGTACAATGACCTGTTTCCTAAAACATTTACAGAAATGAAGGGTATAGCAGGAGAGCTAGGATAAATGAAGATACCACTCAGATTTGAAGCGAGGTCGATCAGAAAATGACCATATAGATTAAACTCAATATATAATCAGAAATTTCAAGCTGAGATTGATAGGATGCTTGAAGTTGGAATCATAGAACCTATGGAGGAATTAGAATGGATAAGCCTGATGGTAGTTCAGGAGAAAAAACAAGGCGGAATAAGAATATGCTTTGAATTGAGGAAGTTGAACAATGCATGCCTACATGACTCATTCCCTACATTGTTCACGGACGAAGTGTTGGAGAACGTAGGAGGACATAAATTTTACTCATTCACTGATGGATTCTCAGGCTACCACCAAATCAAGTTAGCAAAGGAAGATAGATACAAGACCATGTTTTCTATATAATGGGGATCCTACCAGTACACAGTCATGTCGTTTGGACTGAAGAATGCTCTAGCAATATTTTCCAGAGTAGTCATCGTTGCATTTAAAGAATTTATCCACTAGTTTCTAGAGGTTTACTTGGACCATTGGACAATCTATAGTCTTTTGAAATACCATGTAGAGGTCTTGTGGCTGATGTTAGAAAGATGCAAGCAGTGCCAGATATCATTAAACATAAAAAAAAATGTATATTCGGAACACCATTTGGGATACTTTTCGGCCATATAGTATGAAAACAAGGATTACAAGTAGATCCTGCAAAGATTGTATTAATTGTTGACTTGCCACCACCAAAGACAATCCAACTAAGAGAGACATTGGGACACACAGGATACTACAGAAAATTTATCAAAGGGTACGCACAGATTACCGTGCCAATGGAGAAATTGTTAAGGAAAGATACAAAGTTTCAATGGAATGAAGACTGTCAACATGGTCTGGATATGTTGAAATAAAATATGGTCACCGCGCCAATACTAGTATTTCCAGACTGGAAGAAAACATTCCATGTACATGTAGATGCATCAGCCATAGCACTTGGAGCTATTTTGGCATAGCCAGGAGAAAGAGATTCGGATCACCCTATAGAATTTGCAAGCAGAATACTATCGGAATCAAAGAAGAACTATAACACTATAGAGTGGGAAGGCCTAGCTATGGTCTACGCACTACAGAAATTCAGACATTACTTATTGGGAAAACACTTTAAGATGTTCAGATCACTCAGCTCTTAAATACCTAGTCAACAAGCCAATGTTGGGGGGGACAATTTGTCGATGGTTACTAATGTTTCATGAGTTCAATTTTGAAGTAATAGTCAAGCCAGGAAAGTTGAATGCAGGACCTGGCCACCTATCAAGGGTCACGAATGGATAAGAGCCTACAAATTTAGAAGATAATTTTCTGGACGCATAGCTATTTTTAGTCCATATCGTCGATGAATACTTTGCAGATATCATTCAGTACTTGAGTACAGGTACTGTGCCATAGGAATATAACATCACGCAGAAGGAAAGCCTAGTAGTTTGGGCTGCAGACTATCAGTTGATCGCAGGACACTTATATAAAATGGGTGCAAATAGCATCTTGTGAAGATATGTACTAGAACATGAAATACCAAGGGTTTTAGTAGAATCCCATGAGGGAATAGCAGGAGGACATTACACAGGAAAAGCTACCACGCAGAAGGTATTGCGTGCAAGACTATGGTGGCTGAACATTCACAGAGATTCGAAAGAATAATGCCAGAGATGTGATGTCTGCCAGAGGGTTGGCAAACCCAATAGAAGGGACAAAATTCCATTACAACCACAGGTAAATTTGCAGGTATTCGACAAATGGGAAATCAACTTCATGGTACCACTCAACCCACCAGCCAAAAGAACATGAGCAAGGTATATTATCACTGTGAAAGAATACCTGACAAGATGGGTGGAAGCAGCACCAGTGAAGAATTTCAGCGCAGAAACAACATCACACTTTCTATTTGAACAAGTAATCACTCGGTTTGGTTGCCCAAGAATTTTGATGAGCGACCAAGGAACTCACTTCATTAACAAAACTATTAAATCTATGACTAAATAATTTGAATTTCACCGTCAAAAGAGCACACGATATCTATCACCCACGGGAAAATGGAACAGTAGAAGCATTTAACAAAATCCTTGAAAATGCACTGGAACAGATCTGTAATGTCAACAAAGATGATTGGGACCTCAAAATACCAGAATTATTGTGGGCATACATGACCACATGAAAGAATTTGATATTTCACATGCCATTCAAACTGGTATATGGACAAGAAGAAGTGGTGCCATTAGAATTTATGGTACCCAATCTACGCATAACAACGATTACGCACATGATGGAGTGAGGCACAGTATAGGAAAGACTAAATCAGTTGTTGATCATGGAGGAATATCGGATCCTAGTAGGGTTCCACCAAAAAGTTTAGAAAGTAAGGGACAAAGATTGGCATGAAAGACACATCATTAAGAAAACTTTCAAGGAAGGAGACTTAGTGTTGATGTATGATAGCAAATCCATTCAGCATGATCCAAGAAAAATAAAAATGCACTGGTTAGGACCATACAAAGTAAGAACTGTCACAGATGGGGGAGTTGTATAGTTGAAAGAATTAGGAGGTGCAGAACTTAGAGGGATGATCAATGGGAGCTG
>JASDQU010735935.1:30796-55574 GCA_032191745.1 Picea mariana | reverse complement strand
ACATGAAAGTCACCACGCAAAGAAAAAAAAAAAAAAAAATAGGATACCAAACGGTACCAACAGAGGTACAATACACTGAAACAAGAAAGCACATGCACACTTAGGAATAAAAACCCAACGAGGACAATGCCAATGATAATTTCAAAATGGAGACATGCGGGAAAGGTAAAAACATCAAGACAAGTACTAAATGGAGAAGGCAAGTGAACTTGAATACCGAAAATGACCGACGAGATGTCGCATTAATCACGCCAACTAGAGACGACGAGGGAGAGTAATGGAAATTACGAAGCAGCTGGAGGTTCATTGTACACATAATAAAGGTAGCGTCTTCAACAATATTCATATGATTCCCATACAAAGTAGGGAATTAGAAGAGACAGAGAGAGATAGAGCATATGAAGCACAAAGAAAAGTTCACAGAGGTTGCAGAAGCCACTGAGCTCGGTGGACGATCAAATTTCACCACCATGGCACCACCCAAACAAGATTAACCAAGCCATAATTCCAGCAAATCCAGAGTTAGGACAAGGGCACAAGTGAAATCGCAGGAAAGAGAACAACAATCACCATAGGTTGTCAATGTAGACAAAATCCCATCACCATAAAAAACACCAGTAAACCCCACACCCATTATGGAGGAAACCCAGCAGACAACATCAATAGGCATGGATGTGGATATGCCATAAGAGGGACAGGGCTGACAGAACGAGGGCACACACAGCCAAGTGCAACCAAAAAACCCTAAGGAACCCCGAGAGTCAATGGGACATCTCTGAATCAGGAAGCAGCGATCGAGCCAGACGAATCACAGACAACTGTGTCGGAACACTCACATGAGGGAACATTGGAAGACATCACAAGCTAGCCAAAATAGTATGCCAAAGATCAACCAATGGAAGCTAGAACCTTAAGTCATCCACCACCAAAAAAGGACAAGCAACAGGTACCTAGGTCACCACGTAAGCAACCCGTCGCAGCGATTGTTTTGTCGCACATACCAGAAGGGGTACGAGTGAAATCAGACTTTCTAGGTTATGTCGAGAAGTTAAAATACTCATACCATCATGTAACGTACATGGACAAGTTCTCGGAGTTCACGAAGAAAGTTTACCTACAGACAGTGGGTGTAGATCCATTTGGGGAACCGGTTCATCAACCACTCTAGTGGGAAATAGGGTTAGAAAAATGGGCATTTTAGGTCTATTGGAACTACCCCACTTTGGCAGAGGATAGTATGCCATCAGTTGCATCAAACAATTGATGGCAGTAACACATGGCAGAGATATATGGTTGGACAAGCTCCTCTCAATAGACGTAGAGCTCATTGTGCACATTATAGGGTTTCCATCATGGGACATGGATCCCACATAGTTTCTCGACGAAAAAAAAAAGGAGAAATCACTCACTGAAGAGATGAAAAAGAAATATGGAACTAACAGGGGGACACGCGGAATCATCATCAAATGGATCAGTGACATCGCGACAAAGATGAAAGAAAAAATCATGGCCTACAAGCTGCTAAGAAAATTTCACAAGGATGAAGTCATGGCTAGGGTTGTCGCAGTTGCAGCACAGTGTGTCGAGGGCACCACAGTCATCTGGTCCCATTATCTTTTGAATCTGTTTATGGATGAATGCAAGGATCCATAGAATCTAGGAACATAATTTCATTATTCATGGCTACTCATGTTGATAGCCATCATGGGACGGAAGGAACCGGATTACATATTTTTCTCCACCAGACCCAAGCCTAGTCATGGAGTGAGATATTTATCACTTGGCATCATGTCAAACGCCAAGCACAGGAAGACGAACGCAATTGTATTCAAAGGATACCTTCGCGACCTACAGGAGACCATTGTCAATCTATGGAGAATAACATTGCATGTTGTTGCATCTATCGAGACATAGCTAAATTCAAGGCCACTTGACATGGGATGTGGATCCAGGCACAAAAGGACCCCAACAAGTAGTGTATACAAATATGCTATTCCATCATGGAGAACGTCAAAGGGGCGCGGGATATGAAGAGACTATAGGCAAAACTCACCACTGCGCAGACGCATAAAAAGGAGCACCAGGCTCAAATGGAACTACTCTAGGAGCGAGTAGCAAAGGTCATTGCACAGGTAGAGGAAGCCAAGACATATATGGCACATACCCAAATAGAGTGTGTAGTGTTGATCAACAATGAGATCGCAATGCAGACAGTAGATGCACTCAAGGAGAAGATCGTGCAGGCTCAAACGTAAGCAACAGAGCTCAGGGAAAAGTTCTAGGCAATCACCAGGGAGATAGACGAGGCACACAAAAGTTAGGTGGCTCGGGACGAGCCACATGTCAGTGTTGAGGGCTTGTTGGAAGTAGTCCAAAGAGGAAAGAAAGGCTATTTTGAGAAAGAAAGAATGAATGAGGGAAGTAATAGCTGGAAGAAGGAGCAGCACGTGCGCATGCATGGAAGACCTAACAACATTAGGGTTAGGGTTTTTTCAATACATTGTAATGGCTGGCGGGCCAGAAATGTATAAACATAGATACCTAGGTCTCATAGAAGAGGATGATGAGTAGAGATAGCAAGGAAGTAGAGATCAAATAAGTCATGTTTTAATAGCTAGTCATAATATTTTGTTATATGAGCTATTTTTTTAAGTTGTTGAGCTAGAGAGGAGTAAGGAGGGTATATCTTAAGGGGTATATCACAGGCTGAGGATCTTGGTGCGATCTAGTCCACCTCATAATAGATCTCGACCCAACTAAGAAGAGTTGTAAAGCGCGCGGTGCTGCAGTTTTGGGAACTGCTATAATAAAAGAGTCGAGAAGCCAAATCTTTGCGGACATAGCCTAGGAAAGGGTGAACCAAGGTAAAACCTGTGTTATGTGATTGAATTCATGTGTTTCTTTACTTTTTCAATAGTTGTTGATATACTGAACAAATGAGTTGATTATATTTCATGCATAATTGTAAATGACAATTTATTGTGTTAATAAGTTAAACTTGGACTCTCATCATACATTTCACAGATATCCTCTCAATCCTGGGCTGCAAACACATGATTATTGTAGCCACCCATTAAGACTATCTCGGGTGAGACTGCACAGTGCACCATGTGCACCGCGTTGCCTTCTAGTTTACCTGGAGGGTTGATAGTTTTAGAGGCTTTGTTGGAACCCAAATAGACATGAACCCTGGGTAATTCAAGATAAAGATATAAACTCAAATAAGAATAATAAATAATCAACAAATGGGTTGAATTCGATGGAATGAGACCCATTGAAAGGAGAGTATTAATGCATCTCCCATCATTCAGCATGAGGTACAAAGTAGGAGTTTGATGATTTGGAGGAACTCAGATGAAGAACGTGTTCACGAACCAATGACCTTGTGCATATTTCTCATGCACCAAATGCAAGTAGTGCATGAAAAATACCCTCTAAATAGCATCCAATGAGGAAAAATGTCGACAAAGGTGAGGAAACCACCAATAAGGCTAATGGAATCCAAGGCACTGCATGAATCCCAATGTGTGAATAGATTTGTTTCTGTCGAACACAAGGGAAACTCCCCAGTCAGAGACCAATGAGGAAATGTCAACTGTTAGGTTCAATATTACCTACCCATAGATAAAGTAGGACCAGGGTGCACGATAGGACTACAACTTCATGTAACTCTAAGAAACACTCAGGTTATGGATGACATGCAAAGTCAAGAGTTCTGAGAAATGGCCAACATAGGTTGATAAACATCCTTTGAACAAGAGCGTGAGACATATGGATGACTCTGGAAACATGGACTCATTGATGAAACTTTGTGATGAAGGAGGCACCAATCAAACTCTCCATAGGGACTGGAAGAGTAACCAGTCAGAGGAGTAAACTCTTAGTAATGAGATCAACTTCCTAAGGTCATGCTAAACCCAAAATTTTGATGACAACTGGACTCAAAAGTTTGTGCTATGTTCAAAGGGGACACGACTGCTGCCAACATAAGATAATATTCTTTTCTCGCCCATCTTTTTTTTTTCTTAGTCAAATGAATACTATGATATAGAGGAGGAAACAAGTGTTGTTGGTAAGAAACTAGTTCCAATAGTGGAAAATACATATGCTCAATGCAAGGAGGTGCATGCAGCATATGGACACTTGGGGGAATGTTTCCTCTTGGGGTATGAGGTGTCAAGCTATAAAGGATATAAACAAGGCTCTGCTTAGCTGATGATGTAAACTGATGAGGTGATAGGCTTATAATGAAAAAGCGAGAATCAACAATAGGCTCAATAATGAAAGAAAGAAAATGAGATGCAATTACAACTTAACGCCAAAGAATTTCCTTTTTCGTAAATTTAGTCTACTTGGTTTTTAAAAAGGGATAAACTTGCACCAAATAGACGACCTTTCAAATCCAATATACGAATGTGAAAGAGACAAGTTCACTCGAAAATCTTTTTTTTTTTAGAGAGAGTCAAAAAAGAGCTTAAAATAGACTCGGTGATGTTGTTCTAAGCAGCATATCATGGGGGAGGCCAGGGCTCCCATGAATGACTTCTATGAAATTTCAGCAACTTATGAAGAACTGACACAAGATTGGGAAAACCCAGAGTTGTCCAAGTAGAGGAGGATAAAATACTTGCAGAGGTTACCTTCTCTTTGATATATCAAAGAATGCCCCTTATCTGAAAGGGTGTATAAGAAGTAATTCGATACCCTACAAGACCAACCCAGTCAAAGGAAACCTCCCTAGGACTTGGAAGGAGAATACTTAGAGAGAGTGGAATTTTCTCTTGTTCAGAAATTGCAAGACTAGGAATGTTAATGACATGGTCAAACGACTCATCACTCCTCAAAATAGGAGTTATTTCAACCGAATATTGGATTGGAATGACTGAAAGTTGAACAAGATGCGAGACCACATAGTCGAGAGATGCATCACCCCCAAAAAGAAGAGTAGTGTCATCCGAGTATTGCATCGGCATGACCATTGTATCAACCAAAGAAGAATTAGAAGGTTGGGAAACCAAATAAAACTCCGAACATGAAGGGTTATCAAACAAGGACTGCGCTTCTTGTACCACAACAGTATCAGGGCACAAGTGAGTTAGATTACCTCCTTTGCAAATCCTACAAATAAACTTGGGCTTATGTCCTAAACATTGAGGCTTTTCAATAGTATGAATTCCCCTAGCATGATCCACAGTGGATGATGACATGATCTCAGCATGACTTACAAATGCTAGTGGCTCATCTCCAACATGATTGACAAAGGTTGGTGATGAATCCCCAACATGACAAATGAGTGTTGGAGATCTGATGCCAGTATGACTCACAGTGACTGGACTTGTGGTGGAGGTTGGATGTGGCATTTGAGACCAATGTTCCAGAAAATATGGGTTTTGAGAAATTGTAGGCCAAGAAGGGTTTTGGTATACACTGTGTCCCTTCTCGACAGGACAGAATCCTCCTCCAAACTGATTCATAAAGGGTTGTAAGGGCATCATCACCGAGGAAGTCACTTGTGAAGAGAAGGCGGCATGATAAGTGTTACTCATGTGAGGATATGCATGGCCCCTAGATGAAGGAACTTCGTGTAGTGGGTTTTCCATACTATAAAACTGACTCCCCCCCGGATGAAATACTATAGGATAGATGGAGGTCTGCCATGGGAAAAGCGTTCATAAGAACCAGCATAGTGGAATAAGGATATATGGATGGGGGGTAATAAGTAGAATAATCACCCATTTGAGAACTTGATCCCTGGAAAATGAAGCTAGGATTGGATCCGTGGGAAGGAAGATTCCAACCTTCCATTGTGAGAGTCGGTTTAGGGATTTGACTCCCTTCAATGAATAAGGAGGAATCATTCCCCCAGACCCAAAACTAGGATTCACATAAGGCGATGAGACAAAGGATGGAAAGTGCGAAGATGTGTCTGACATACCAAGAGAAATATGATTAGAGATCCAAGGCATTGACTGAGTATCATGATTCAGCGCACCAATCAGAAATACGAAAGTATTAGACCCCGTGGAATGATTAAATACCATGGGTTGGGTAGCATTAACTGAGGTAGTCATGGGGGATCCACTATCCATAGCAATGAATACTCATAATGAAATACAAAATCCTAAGGCCAACTAATAATCAAATAGCACACCAAAATAAAAAAAGGCCAATATGCACAAAAATAGGATAAAGTGGCTGAAAGGGGCCCCCCTCCCTAAGGTAGATATGCCTCGCCCAAGAGGGTCTTGAGACTCCTCGCAAAAGATCGGAGGTATCAGAATCAATTATAAGGGCCCTCGTAGGCTTAAAAACTAGTCGGTTAGATCCCCCTGGAGAGGTAATCCTCCATAAAGTTTGTGTTTTATCCAACCCTTATTTGATCCAGGGTATCTGCAGAATAACCCCTACAAGTAATGTATGTGGCAAGTATGTCAAGAAACTAAGCTACCATGATATAATCGATGCGCATGAGAATATTCATAAGTCAAGTCTACCATATGGGTAAGGTAGCAAAGCCCAAAATATTGAAATCACCACCTCTCACAGAGGTAAAGGTACTAGCAAGACCCCCATATATGAATAGATCCCCAGAAATATCTCTGATGTTAAGAAGTTATTGGGGGGATATCCCCTCAACCAGCTTCATGCAACCTCGTGCCTAACTCTGGTGTAAGTGGAGCTTCCTGATGTCACCAATTATACAATGTATTTCACCACTCCCTTAGTCAGACACATATGTTGAATTTAATATCCTTGGAGAAGTTTACGCACAAAATCTGATTCCAAGGCTCTAAATCCTAAGATAGTTTGTGAACCCTAAAAAATAAAATCGTTTCTAATCAATTTTAAATTTATCACCGTTACTTTTAGTGGCCTTGTTTACTCAAAAAGGTGTGGTCATGAAAGTGATTATGTTATGACTCAACAAGTAAAATAAATGAATATGAATAAAACGCAACATCCTAACTTCAATTCCCAATAAATGATAGCTTTCCAAATTCAATTTCCAATTTAGTTCTGCAATTCCAAATAAGATGCAATATTTCCATACATGTACTAAGATCAATGATAAGAAATCAAAAGATCAAATGCCAACAATGCAAAATGAATGTATTTTTGGTATTTTCAATATAAAATAATGAAAATGCAAGGACTAAACAACGGGTTGATATACAAATTCTATTGTATGTAAACATAGACAAACCAAGTATAATATCAAGAAGAAAACACCCATCCCAAGATGCAAGGACAATCAATGAAAAGGATGATGAGAAAGAAACACCACCCAAAAATTCAACCAAAGAAAGGTTTCATATCACTCTATAGACACTTAACAGCCATGACAGATACCTAAGAAGACTCAGCAACCATCAAAAATTACCCATCAAACTCAACAATAAAGCAAACAAGGATGATGTACGTGATTTTTCAAATGAAAATTACATATATACACTTCCTAAAGAATGACATCACACGTATGTTCGTGAATGTTAGGTAGAAAATGACGTATATGTATTGAAAAACTACTAGGTTAAGTATAATGCCAAGAAACTCAGATTCAAATGAACAAAGGCTGTCAAGCAATCAAACGACAAGAAACTCAATATAAATGAGAGAAATCAAAGGAGAAAAACACTCCAAACCCTGAAAATAAGATTCCCTCCGTAGTATGGTCGCCAATTTTCTTATGGGGAAGATCACTCTATGGCATGGGTAAACCACAAAAAATGGAAATGACTACAAAAATCAACTCTAATCTCAAGTATGATATATAAATAAATATGATAACAAGACAAGATAAAGATCCTACCTCGTCCAGGCGTTCAATGAAGTCCACCGTTGAGCACTTGACTCAAAGAAATACAACTGCAACTTGTCCTCAACAACCAAGATACGCAAGCATTTGGTGATAATATATAAATTTAGCACATTCAATAGCATAATCCATCAATATTCATAGCAAATACACCCATGGAATAATAATTCAAATATTTGCAAGACATTAATTGGACGAGGAAAGAGTATTTCTATTAAAATGTAATCAACAAAAGTGTATGAATGACAAACTTCCATGCCAGCACATTCATAACCAATAAACTAAGTCCCTTCCAGCTGGGCCTCCACCAAAAGAAAGATCATATAATAGATACAATGAGGTCCTCCATCAAATAGGGAAGATCTTGGGGGTTGAACAATGTGTTCAGGATTTAAAAGGATAAAGGGATGCAGACTAAATATGAAGTGAATAATTTCTCCAGAGTAACTTTTCTCTCAAAGTTGAATTCTTCTCTCTCTTTCCACACCCTGGATATGGCCCATTTATAGCCTTCAAATGGAACTTAAGGGATGAGTTGGAATGTTTCTAGTATATGGAAGGTCAAGGATCATTGATCCTATGACATGACATGGAAGCCCGACACCATTTTTTTTTTTATTTTGAGCACAAAACCCAATGTATGCAAGTTTTAATGGTGCAACCTATGTATACACATGTTGTATAGTTGTTAGGGCACATATATGTGGAAAAATACATTTTTTAGCTATAGGAACTGAAAAAGGGGATTTCAAGTCTGCATAAGGAAATGGAAAAAGGCCCTCTGAGCAAGTTTTCATAGGGTGAGGCAAATCTTGCTATAACACTAAGTAGTGGAAAATAAAACCCAATACAATAATGGAGAGGCGGGACTCTCTTTGACCCATATCGGAAACCTGTTATCCCAATTAATCAATGAGGAGGTGAGCATCTTCTTGATCCACATGGACAATCTATTAGTTTTATAGATTTCTGACTTTTTCATCTGAATTTAGACCATATACCCCCTAAAATTCGAATCAGAACCCAAATTGTAAATGTAAATGTAAATGTACATATAGGTTGGTGAGCTATCCACACTAAGTTTAGGGTTTTGTTTTTGTACATGTGCACAAAATGTGGAGTGCATGCCCATTTCATAGTTTGCACACACCTGAGGAAGTGCACAAGGATTTTCTTGAAGTGTGCATCATACTAGGCTTTGTAGCTAGGATATGTTGGGCCTGAGAGCCTTTGTATATAAATATTTTGAGGTCAGAGTACTTGTATGGTTTAGTGTGACAAAGTGTTGAGTTTTGTGTGTGCAAAAGGGAGGGTACATGCCCTTTTCATAGTTTTTTTCACACTCGAATAAGTGCATCATGAGGCTAAAAGGATAGAAAGTCTATCTTTGTAAAAATCTAATGACACTCAGATAATTAATGAAAACATATCATTGCTCACAGACCAATCAGACAAAAAGAGACAAGAGGATTAAACTCCACTAGAAAAGGAAAAAGGGGCTAAGAGTTAGGAAGAGGGATTATTTTAATAATATTTCCAAAAATATAATTATGGGATATATATTTATCCTAAGTTCCTAAGGGATGGGAACAAGTCACCAAGTGGAGCGAAGCTAGTTCTTAAGGTGACAAGTGTCTAGTTCTAGTCATGTAGATATAGTGTTGGGACTTAGTGTATTTCGGAGGAATTCATTCATTCCTTCATCATGCAAACTAAATTTCCTCTACTAAGCATTTGTATCTTGATGTAACTTCATGCCATCACATAACCATGTACTTGGGAAGGCATGTATGTTATTGAAGTGGCAGGTTGTCAGGCTCATGTGTTATTGAAGAGGCAGGTTTTCAGGCTCGTGTGTTAATGAAGAGGCAGGTTGTTATGCCCATGTGCTATTGAAGAGGCGGGTTGTTAGGACCATAATCATTCTCTCCAGGTGAGAGAACTATTGGGAATTTCTTTCCCAATGTGCCCACTTGCAGCTACAGGGCTCTGAGACTTCTCGTCTTGCCTATTGTTGAAGCCCTTTAAGGGAAGTGGGGAAGTCGAAGGACTGTTGAGCAGAGAAGGGGCACACTTTCTGGGGTGGGAAAAACATGTGGGGAATGAGGGATTGCAGTTTGTTTTTTAGTGTTGGAACCTTTGTCTGAGTGTTTTGACTGTCGATAGACCTTAGCTTGGATTAGGAATCATTTTCCTTGGTGGAGTTTAATCCCCATATTATGGGTGACTTGTTGCTGATAGTTTCTGAGTGACAGAGTCTATGTTTGGGATGAACATATGAGTTCTACACGCAGTTGGTGGATTAAAACAAAAGATAAGTGTCTTCTTATGTGTATTATTCTATAAGTAATGTGCATTTACATGTTAAATACATTATGTGTTACAGTTGTATATATATTTGTGCATGGATTATATATGTTGTAGAATTTCATGTTTGTTTCATATGTAGGGCATGGGCCATGACATTTTATATGTGTTTATATATTTATTAACATGTGAATTCTTATGTTATTTCTGGTTATGGAATTGGTACATGATTATGTTGGGTTGTGCATGTATTGTTAGTTCTGCATAATGGTTTCATATGTAGAGCATGGTAGTTATTAAGTGTTTCCTATTAGATATTTTTGTGGTAATGGTCATGGGATTCTGAGGCAATGCCTCAATCATTGCACATACAGAGAAAATAGTCCATGCATGCACATGGGACAAAGCCCACGCACGGCAAAGGAATGGTTGCATGTGTAGGTGTATCATCAGTTCATTATGTTGTTACAGTCATTATCTATTAACTAACTTCAACAGTAATCATATGGGTTCTAGCGTGAATCTATAAATATCGTTCTTGTTGAGGGATAGGCGATGCAGCCGAATCAATGACAATTGACCATGCAAAATTTCTAATACATGGTTATTACATGTGGTATGAGACCAATTTGTGCGCACTAGGAAAATGTAGCTACATGTAGCACCATTCTAGTTGTCTGTGTTGTTGGTTTCCATGAGTTGCTTCTGTAGAATAAATAATTGACTTTAAATCTTTATTTAGCGAGTTTTGGTAGTGGACATTGTTATAGCAATATTTGCCTCACCATTGCTATCTTGCACAGAGGGTCTTTTTCCATTTCCCTATGTAGACTTATCATCCCTTTTTGATAAATCCAGAGCTAAAAATAAACATTTTTCCACATATACGTGCCCTATCAGCTATACAACAAGCATATACGCAGGATTCTCCACTACAGCGCACGTACATCGAGATTTGTGACAGAAAATACAAAAATGGAGTCGGGTTTCCATGTCACGACAAGAGATCTCTGATCTTTGGCCTTCCATATACTGGAAACGTTCCGACTTGGCCCTTCAGTTGCATTGTGGAGGTTATAAGAGCACAATTTTGAGCTATGGAAAAGAGGAGAAAGCATTCAACTTTGAGAGAAAAGTTACTTTGGAGAAATTACTTCATATTGAGTCTGCATCCCTTTGTCCCTCAAGTCTGAACACAGTGTTCAGCCCCCAAGCTCTTTCCCTATTGTTGAGAGAACCTCATTGTCTCTCTCCTTTGAGATTGCCTTTGGTGGAGGATTGAAGTGGTGGAGGCCCAGTTGGAAGGAACTTGGTTCCTTGGTTTCGAACCGTGCCGACACAGAAGTCTATAATGTTGACACTTATGTTGATCAATTATTAATAGAAATACTCCTTTCCCGTTCTATTGGTATCATGAAAATATATGATTATTATCCATGGGCATGTTTGTAATGTTTATTAATGGATTGTGCTATCTGATGTGCTAACCCCTTTACATTATCACTATATGCTTGCCTTGCTTGTTTGTTGAGAACTTATTGCAGGTATAAATTTTTGGGTTGAAGTGCTCAACAGTGGAACATCATCAAATGTTGGATCGAGGTAGGCCTCTTTCTTATCTTACACATTAGTTTATATATCATATAATGGAATTGAGTTGATTTATATAGTCATACCTTTCTGTTGTGGTTTACCCTTGGCCATAGAGAGTTTTCCCTCATAACAGAAATGGCGACTCCACTGGGGAGAGATCTTCCTTCTAAGGGTTGAATTACTTTTTCTTCTTGCATTGCTCTTTTTCCTTTGTGTTTCTTGTCGTCTCACTGCTTGATATATTCTTTTCACTCTGAGTTTGATTTTTCATCCTTTTTTCCCTTGCCTGGCCTTGTTTTAAAGCATGTACACTCCTTTTGCCTTGATAGTCACATACACACGCATTATGCCTCTCTGCAAGCTACGTATATACACACTATTCTCTTGAACAGTCACATATACCACTTTCCCTTGCTTGTTTTCTTGGTTTCGTAACTGTTGGGTGAGTTTTGATGTTTGTTGAGCCTTCTTAGGTCTCTGTAGTGTCTGTTGAGTTTCTCTGGGTTGATAGGAATCCTGTTGGGAGTTGAATTTATGGGCGTAGTCTTTCTCATTGTTTTTTTCATTTTTGATTTGTCCTTGAACCTCAGGTTGTTTTCTTGGTTGCTTGGTATTCTGCTTGAGTTATTTCATTTATACATAGTATAATTTTTATATCAGGTTGCTTCTCAGTCCATGCATTTTCTTTCTGATATATTGAAAATACAAAAAAAATAGGCATTTTGCATTGGTTAACATTTTTTTCTTTGAACCTTTATCATTAGCTTAGTACATTTAGTGAAAGATTGCATTTTACTTCTGAATTGCAGAGTTGAAATTGAAAATTGCATTGTTTTTATTAGCATATCATTCATTGAAAAGTTAAAGGTAGACTTTCCATTATATTCATATTTATATTTTGCAGAGTCATAATATCATGAGTTTCGCTTCCATACCCTTTTGAGTAATCACGGCCAGTAAAATTTACGCTTTAAACTAAAATTGATTAGTCACGAATTTATTTTTAGGGTGCACAAACTAGTCTAGGCTTTAGTGCCTTGGAATAGGATTTTGTGAGTAAACTTCTCCAAGGCAATTAAATCAACATATGTGTCTGAGACAGGGAGTTGAGAATTCCATTGTATAATTGGTAATATCAGGAGGCTCCGCTGACACCAGAGTTAATCACAAGGTCATGCGAAGTTAGTTGAAGGGATAACCCTTAGATACTCGCCTAGCGTCAGAGATATTTCTGTGGATTTATTCGTAATTGTGGATCTTGCTAGTACCCATACCTCTATGAGAGGCGGTGCTTTCAAGGTTTCGGGCTTTGCTACCCTGCCCATATGGTGATCCAGACTTACAAATTCTCGCATGTGCATTTATTATACAATGGCTTATTAGTTTCTTGACTTAGGTATCTCATAGGTTACTTACAGGGGTTACTTTGCTTGTACCCTGGGTCAGATAGGGGTCGGACAACACACAACCTTTATGGAGGATTACCTCTCCAGGGGGATCTGACCAACCAATTGTTAAGCCCATGAGGGCCCCTATAAATGATTTTGTTACTTCCAAAATTCAGCAAGGAGTATCAAGTCCCTCTTGGACGAGGCATACCTTCTTTAACGAGGGAGGCCACTCAGCCACTTTAGCATGTTTGCATGCATATTGGCTATTTGACTTTTTGGTATTCTCTTTGACTACTAGTTGGCCTTAGGATTCTTTGTTGGGTTTCACCATCATGGATAGTGAAGTTTCTTTTGCTCCCTCATTTTCTTCTACCTACCCCATGATGCCTACTCATTTCATGGGGACGGATCCTTTCGGTTTTTACAATGGTGTGTAGAATTACAACACTCAGTCTGTGCCTTGGGTCTCTAGTAATTTTTTTGTTGATACATATTCACCCATGCAATCCTCTCCTTGGTCCACATATATGAATCCTAGCATGGGATCCGGGGGCATCATAGCTACGATGCCTACTTCTTCGTTTTATATGAGTCGTGTCCCCATGGGAGGTTGGAACCTTCCCTCTTATGAATCCAATGCTAACTATGCTCTTCCAGGAGCTAGTTCTCAGATGGGTACTTTTCCCACTTATTATGAACCACCCACACATTTTTCGCCCACCATGTCAGTTCCTTCGAACATTTTTCCCATGACTAGCCCTCAGACGCCTCTGGGTATTTCATACGGGGAAAACCAATTTTACGGTTCGAGCTACCCTCTTTATGGGACCCCTTCAAAAGGGGGAAACATATATCATCACTCGAATAATTCTTATCTGACCTCGGTCCCTTTGCAAGCCTCAGTGATGATGCCCGTCCAAACCTCTTCAGAACATGTTAGTGCAAGCTACCACCCTTCTGGCCTGCAATATTTCAAAATCCTTTATGGCCTGCAATATTTCAAAATCAATCTTTCCCCGAACCTTGGAATCAAATGTCACCATATATCGCTAGCACAGTCACTGTTAGTCACACTGGTTCTCCATCGCCAACCTCTTCCAATCATGTCAAATATGGGTCAACATTTTATACAAATTATGTCGACAACTCGCACCCAACCTCTACTAATTATGTTGGGGGCACCATCCTTTTCACTCTGAATCATAGTTGCGTCACATCTCTAGCCTCTATTCATCATTCAGGAGATGACTCACTTTCCCCTGCTAGTTACATCAAGAAGACTAGACGTCTCAGACATAAGCCTAAATTTCTTTGCAGGACTTTTGAATGAATTCACCTTACTCGTTTGTGTCTAGTTATTGTTGAGATACCGAAATCATGGGGCTCACCCAAGAGCCCTTTGTATTTTGAGGAATCCTTGGTTTCTCCTCCCACTACTCCTCCTTTGATTGCCTCGGTGGTCCCACCACCGCGATCCCCTCCTGACCTCACCCCCTTTTTTGAAGGTGAAGTGTCTCTTTCCCCTGTTACTATGCATCCTCTTCAACCTATAATTTAAGAAGTGGCCACACCAATGCAATCTTTGGTCAACCCTACTCTCCTTGAAGAGAGTGATGTGCCTCTTATTCATGTCATCAACATTCCTAACCCTACTCCTTATGAATGAGAGAGTTTTATTCTTCCCCTGAATACTCTCCCTCCAAGTCATGACGATGTTCCATACAATTGGGATGACCTGATGGGGCATCCCATACCCCCACCTATGTCGTTTCGAACAAGAGACATTGTTTGAACCATCACGGAGACTATACACTCCGTTAGCACTTTCTCCTTATCGACCTAGAGATATTTGGGTCTTCCCAAGATTTTGACAGCTATCCATAAGATACTAACGTTCCATAGAAGATCAGGATAGGAGCCTTGGCCTCCCCCCTTGCATGTTGATTAAAACAGCAAAACGAGTCTTAGTTAAGCTCTTTTCTGACTCGTCTAAAAACCAAAAATATTGTCAAGTGATTTGTCCATTTCACACTCATTAAACTGAATTTGAAAGGTCATGAGTCTTAGTTAATCTCTTTTCTGACTCATTATCAAAAATGAAAAAGATTTCTGAGTGAACTTGTCTTTTTCACACTTGTAAATTAGATTTGAAAAGACGTCTATTTGGCACAAGTTTTCCCCTTTTTCACACCAAATAGACTAAAAGACATAAAAAAGGATATTTTTTGGTGTTAAGTTGTGATTGCATCTCATGCCCTTACTTGCAGTATTGAGCCTTTAGGTGGTTCTCATTTTGCATTATAAACCATTGCCTAAGTAGTTTTGCATCCTCAACCAAGCAGAGCCTTGTTTATATCCTTTGCAATTTGACACCCTATACCCTGGAGGAAACATCACCCCGAGTGTCCATATCCCGCATGCATTTCCTTACATTAAGAATAGGTACATTCCACTGTTGGAACTAGTTTTGCTTACTTGTGACACCCATTTCTTCCTCTGTATCATAGCATTCATTTGTTATGAAAAAACAAAAAAAATATGGGTGGGAAGGGAGTACTATATTATAATTGGTAGCAGTCGTGTCGCCTTCAAACAGAGCACAAAATTATTGAGTCCTTGTGTCATCATAATTTTGGGCTTAGCATGGCCTTAAGAAGATGATCTTGTTATAGAGTTTTCTCTACTGACTGGTTACTCTTCCAGTCCCTATAGAGAATGCTATTGATGCCTCCTGCATCTAATAGTCACATCATTGAGTCTATGCTATCGGAATCCACCATATGTCTCATGCTCTTGTTCAAAGGAAGTCTCACAATCTGTGTCGACTACTCCTCAGAAATCTTGACTTTGCATGTCGGACATACCCTCAGTTTGTCTCAGAATCACATGATACTATGGTCTTATCATGCACCCTGGCCCTACTTGCATCATCGGTAGGTCACCTTGAACCCAACAATCAACATTTCATCATTGGTCGTTGAATGGGTGGTTTCCCTTGTGTTCGATGGCAAGACATCTATTCACACTTTGGGATTCATGCAGTGTCTTAGATTCCATTAGCCTTATTGATGGTTTCCTCGCCTTTGTCAGTAGTTTTCATCATTGGCTTCTATTCAGAGGGTCTTTTTTGTGTACCGCTTGCATTTGATACATGCGAAAGATGCACAGAGTCGTTGGTTCGTGAACATGTTCTTCGTCCGATCTCCACCAAAATCATGAAGCTCCTGCTTTGTTCCTCGTGCTGACTGATGAGAGATGACTTAATTCTCTCCTTTCAGCAGGTCTCTTTCCATCGACTTCAGCTCATTTATTCTAGATATGGGACCTAGAGTTTTATGAGTACCTTGAGGCTTGCAGTCATTATTGGCAAGCTCTCTTGCCATTGATATATGGGAATACATCAATGTCTCTTGATCAATGGATTTCTCAAGTGTTCAACACTGACTCCTTTATTCACACTTGTAGGAATGTACTCGATGCCTTGATAGCTACTTTCATTATTGGTAGGATGTCTCGCATTTGTTAACGGTATAACTCAATTTCCGGTAATCAAACGATGCCTCATTATGTTCGACCTCAAATCCTTTATTCACATGATGTATACTTGCACCCTTGGTAGATAGTGTAGAAGACTTGAAGACATCACTATGTGGTCACAGCTTTCCTGAGTTGTTGCTTCCCTTTCATTGGACCAACACCTGTTCAACTTTAGTGATCATGGGAGATTAGATTGTACTCCATGGTATACATATATCTTCATATTGATTTTGAGACTGGTTTCACTAAGCCTTGTTCGTGACTATGATAGCTTTTGGCATATAACCACAATTGTATCTGCCTATTCATGGCCACAAACACTTATTTGGTATATTTTCCACATGGATCTGCATTGTATTCTTGGCAACCATGTTTGCAAAGTTAGTAAAGAATGTAATGAGCCATCGAGTTCGTCCAGCTGGTTCTCTACCACTCCACTCCTGGGTTATTTATAATGTATTTCGGCCATCGCAGATACTCCTCTGATCTCACACATTAGGGGGCATATGTTATAGCAAGATTTGCCTCACCATTGCTATCTTGCATAGAGGGCCTTTTTCCATTTCCCTATGCAGACTTATCATCCCTTTTTGATAAATCCAGAGCTAAAAATAAACATGTTTCCACATCTATGTGCCCTATCATCTATACAGCAAGCGTATACGCAGGCTGCTCCACTACAACAAGCGTATACGCATGTACATCGGGATTTGTGCCAGAAAATACAAAAATGGAGTCAAGTTTCCATGTCATGACAAGAGATCTCTGATCCTTGGCCTTCCATATACTGGAAATGTTCTGACTCGACCCTTCAGTTGCATTGTGAAGGCTATAAGAGAAAAATTTCAAGCTATGGAAAAGAGGAGCAAGCATTCAACTTTGAGAGCAAAGTTACTCTGGAGAAATTACTTCATATTGAGTTTGCATCCCTTTGTCCCTCAAGTATAAACATAGTGTTCAGCCCCCAAGCTCTTTCCCTGTTGTTGAGAGAACCTCATTGTCTCTCTCTTTTAAGATTACCTTTGGTGGAGGATTGAAGTGGTGGAGGCCCAGTTGGAAGGAACTTGGTTCCTTGGTTTCAAACTGTGCCGACACAGAAGTCTGTAATGTTGAAACTTTTGTTGATCAATTATTAATAGAAATACTCCTTTCCTGTCCTATTGGTATCATGCAAATATATGATTATTATCCATGGGCATGTTTGTAATGTTTATTAATCGATTATGTTATCTGATGTGCTAACCCTTTACATTATCACTATATGCCTGCTTTGCTTGTTTGTTGAGAACTTATTGCAAGTATAAATTTTTGGGTCGAAGTGCTCAATGGTGGAACATCATCAAACGTTGGATCAAGGTAGGCCTCTTTCTTATCTTGCACATTAGTTTATATAGCATACAATGGAATTAAGTTTATTTCTACAGTCATACCTATCTGTTGTGGTTTACCCTTGGCCATAGATATTTTTTCCCTCATAACAGATACTTTACAATGTGGTAACGGGACTAATCTAGGAGGCTAGATATGTTACAAAGTGGTATTAGAGTTCAAAATTTTGATGTGAAGTGGCTCGAAGTAGAGTTGGAGATGTTACAAAGTGGTATCATAGCTTTTGGTTCAACACTGGACTTGTATGGGCCAGAGATCCACATGAAGTTGTTGAGGAGGAAATTTTTATGATGGTCATGGGGTTGCAAGCTGAAAATATGGAAAAATCAACTAAGTGAAGAAAGGACTCGTGTGTGCTAAGTATTGGTGCACAATGTATGCGTACTAAATTTTGGCATTACGTAGTGTAGGACTTATGGTGCATGGAAATGTAACATCCACTTTCACTGAGTACATTTATTCTTTGAGGACACTTGCAAGCAAGTGATATGGTTATGATACATTATGATTATGCTTTGATTATGAGTTATATATTATGATGTCACTATGATGGTATGTTAATTTCTATATATATATATATATATATATAAGTTAAATATAATTATATAATGTAAATAACATATTTTAGAGAAATTGCACATACTCATAAATATATTTAATAAGCACACTATATAGTTTACAAAAGAAAACAGGTTGGGTCATCGTTAAGGTAGTCAACTAGTTGTAAAGTTATAATTACGATCAACATGTTATAGCATTAATGGAAGTTTACCGAGATCATATAAGAAAAATAGAATTTAACATTTGTATATTATATTATATAACCATATATGCAATGCTTTCTCTTCAATGGTTAGAAAGAATGTAAGATGAATTGAGTTGTTTTTATGAAATTGTTAGTGATGAGGTTATGGTGAATGATTTAATGAATTGGTAAAATTGATAAAATAAAAATGAAAGTTTGTATTGAGTAAACTTCATTCATATGGAATTAGTGTTTAAAACTTGTTGGATCTAAATGAAGTGATGATAGATAAATCATGTTGCATGGTAGTCCTAAGTTTTATATGTTATGGAGTTGGATTCAATTGTTACTATGGTTACTCTTATTTATATTAAGAATTGTTAACCATTGAATGCATAGTTACATAATGTTTCATAACAATATATTATTTATTTTATGATTGACGATGGATTGTTCTTTTCATAGGAGTCATATTTTTTCTAAGTATATGGTTGATTGTTCTTATTAGTTGTGTAAAGCGATGAGCTACATTGGAATAAAAGATTTTAAAAGAAAAATTGTCTTTATACTCATGCACTCGTTTACAAGTAAAAGACAAGTGTTGTAGGAGAGATTTTTACATATGGTATCAGAGCGGGTTCAAATCTGCGACAACAGATTCATGCAAGGCCCTACGACAGTTGGAGATTTAGGCAAGGCTCACAAGATTCATGTAGTAGTGAATAACTGCCAGGATGAGCATCAGTCCACTGTGCTCGACACGTCAGGTATGATCGTCGATCAACATTTTAGTATTTTAATAGATCCAGGAGCTACTAAAAGTTTTATATCTAGTGTTGCACTTAAAAGAAGTAATCTGAAGGTAGTCGAACAAGATGAGTTTAGACATGTGGAAATGGCATTCAGTGTTGTTATCCCTTGACCAAGTTTTGGATATCCTTCGCCATGTTTGACCTATTTTGGGACTTTGACAGGTTGTCGAAGGTGGAGCGCAAGTCGAAGCGAATCTCATGGGATCTCGACCCCTTGTTTAGGGATTTTAGGGTTTGGGCTTATGTAACGAGTATGGGTTGTCGGCCCATGGGTTTACCCATGCTTGGGCCTCTTTTGTAATGTATAAATAGATATCTAGGTGGTGCTAAGGAAAAGGAGGCCAATGTGCTAAGTGTGAATAGTTGTGGATGCTTTGTGCATGCTATGTGTTAAGAACTTGCAGAGCTAAGTGCAAGTGATTGTAAGAAGCTTGTGTATAGACAGTAAGAAGGCTTTGTGCTTAAACCTAGCTCAGGGAAGGAGGATTTGGCAATGTGCACACAGATCTCTTGTCCTATGTTAAGTGGGTTCTAAGGCTTTGTGCATGTAAGGAGATTGACAAAAGATAATAAAGAAGACGAAGAGTTGGTTGACGTAGCCCCACACTTGGGTGAACCACGTGTATCCTCTGTTATGGTTTCTTTGTGCATTATGTCGTATGTTAGTGATGTGATTTATTCTTAGTGTTGATATATTTATGTATGTTGCATCTGGTCTAATAGCTCAGTTCTTGGTAAGGTGAATGAATGTTAGATCTGAACTATCTCTCCATGCTAAGTTCGTAAATGTGTTAGATCTTGTTGAATACTGTGTTTCTATGTAATTAGGGTTTGGATCTAATATGTGAGTAAGGGTTAAATACTGATGAATTTTGACTATTAAGTGATTTGTTAGAGTATTGTAATCATAGATCTTTGTCCCATCTAAGGTTGCAGACACTGGATTCCTCCAACCACCCTTACCTCTACCTCGGGTGAGACTTCATCTTCTTGACAGGTGTTGTCAAAAGGGTTGATAGTTAGGGTTTTTTTGGTGCAGTGTTGAAGTGTTGAACCTAAGTTTTCCCCTGTGCCAACAAATAGTTCTGTTGCCAAGACTTGAAACTATGATTGCTGGGAACTGAGGAAAATAAAGAAAGCTATGTGCATAGATATGTTGCTTTAAGTGCACAGTATTCTACTTGACTTGTGAAGCTCTACGCTAAGAAAGGAATCGGATCTGAAGAAAAAGAGGTAAGATCAGTGAAATTTTTTGTCAAAAAGAGGTAAGATATTGAAGCTTTGTGCTCTAAGAAAGGTAAGATAAGTGAAAATTTTTATTTTGAAAGAATGGATCTAGGTATGTTTAATAGATTTGATCCTAATCTGAAAAACTAGGGTAAATCTAGACGAAAGAATGTTTGATATGAGTAGATCTGATAGAAATAATGAAAGATATGTTATTCCTATGCATAGAAAGAATGTTTGGACTAACAAATGGATGTAGGATCATAGGAAGAATTTTTTGCAAGTTAGCTACTATGATCCTAGTGCACAGTACAAGAAAGGTTGGGGATCATTTAAGAGAAAGAGAGGATTAATTCTTTGTTAGAGTTGCAGAAGACCAAGACACCTTGCTAAGGAATGCCCTAGTAGAAGACCTAGTTGTATTTGTTGTAAAGCTATGGACCATGAAGTTTTAGATTTCCCTAGAATGATTGCTAAGGTTGAAAGAATGAATATGAGACAAGAAAACCCTGAGGAAGACCAAGAAACTAAGACCATGGCAGAACCCTAGAAAGAATTAGAGACTATATTAATACAAATAAAAGAAACCCCGAATGACCACAAAGATATCAACTTATCAGAGATATTCAAAGAGAAATAGTGCATAGAAACTAGAATAGGATACTTCAACATAGATTGCATTCTGGATGAGGAAACACAAGTGAATATCATGACAGAAAGAACTTGGGAAATTTTGGGAAAGCCTGCTATGATTCCTTCATTGGGAGGAATAGGATTATTTCAAGGAAAGTTGATAACCCTATGTGGAATACTTACCCAGGCATCTATGAATTCTCATGGCACTTCGACAGAAGAAGAATTTAAGATTGTTAATTTTGTTGAGAACAACACCCCATTTTCTATACTACTAGGAAAAACCTGGATTGAGAAATATCATACCCGAAGAAAAGAAGAGGAAGCTCTAGAATAGAAAAAGAAAGAACTAAGAGACTTCATGGATAAGAGAATATCACACTTACTGGAAGAACAAGAACACTAGTCTAAGTTACTGAAGACCAGAAATCTAGATGTCGAAGTTGAAAGAACACAAGAAGATTTGAAACATCTATCTATACAGGAGAGTAGAGCACCTACCCCAGACAGAGAAGAATTATTTCCCTTGAACCTTAGGAAAGACCACCAACAGTGCAAAGTTACTATGCCAGGAGGAGATAAGAATCAGAATGGAAAGAGGAATACCAAGATGCATATCATAGGGAAGAAGGCTAGAAAGCTCAACAAGAAGAAAGAAAAGTTGGAGAAATTACAGGAAGTTCCAGAGAAGACTTCGCAGAAGGAAGGTATCCAGAATTTGAATCTTGCCAGAATATCAGAGCAGCTCAGATTGGCACTTCACCATGGCAGATCGATATGACCGTTGGAGGCATTATAAGTGTTAGGTTGACGTTCCTGAATGGTTAGAACAACAATTATGATGAGAAAAATCGTCATCGGACCGTTGGCACCGCATCGTAATGGAAATAACTTCATTGATGAAGGCTTCTTGTCCGTTGGAGGGATCTGTTACATCATTTTCTACTTATTCCATCGAATGTTGCACTGAGAACACTTTCGTGAATTGTATCCAAGAGAACTCATTGTTATTGTGTTGTTCTTACTGATACTTTGCCACTTGTTTCATTGCATTGAGCACTTGTTAATCAACCTAAGTTTTTCAATCTCGATCGTGCATGTCAGATGAACTCAGTGTCATAGAAAAGTCTCTTGAAGAATTTATAATCGAAATCATGGTTGAGAAGGTGATGTTTGTCGGAATTCAAGCTTCATCGACGAGAGGAGTGCAAGCCTCCCCATTGACTACTCATGGATCTGGACCATCCCAAGTTGTGGCCGAGAAAAGAACCAAGAATTGAGATGACTTGGAAAATGTGAATTTAATCCCATCCATCATGCCTGACTACATCCCACCTCTGGCTGGCGCAGTGAATCATGACAGTGTCCCTAGGGACTTTGACTACACCTTGGTTACTGTGTACCTCCCGAAGGGGATACGCATAGGAAAACCACAGCTGGATAAGACCATGACATTAAAGATCAATGACTTCAACTTGGGAGACCGCAAGAGCTTCAGCATGCTCTCCCCTCATAGGTATTTGACTAGGATGAATGATCTAAAAAATTGAAGAAGACTTGAAAAACTTGAAAATTATTGCAAGTAAATGTTATGTGTTTAAAGAAAATGGATCAGTTTGCAACACATAAATTAAAGGATTACTTATGAAAATTACACATAGACAGTAGCATAATCAATGAACATAGGCACATAAACACAGCAATTTGATAAAGGAGTTCACCCCTCTCTTGGGCTACATCTCCTGGTCCAGCTTCCAATGGATCATTGTTATTAATTGCTCAAAGTTCTCAAAAACATGTCTTAAAATGCTCAAACTAACAAACCAACTGCTCCAATGGCTTCAGATCATCCCAAAACCCCTGTCTGGGCTCTTTTGGCACCTCAATCGGTTGAAAAATGAAGAAGTTAGGCCTCCTGGAAGTCTCCCTCTTCAAGATTGTTGTCTCTGCATCTACAAAATGCACCCTTGTCCTTTGAACCTGGCTCACACGCAATTTAAAGCGTGAAAATCCAGCACTGGACGCAACCGTGCCAACGGTGCAAACCGTAGGACGGTTAAGGGCGCGCCAGCCCCTAACCGCCTAGGCACCTGGGCGTATGGGTCATAGAACCGCACGCTAAAATAAATGGGGCTCTGTCCATATAACCATTGGAACCATATTACAACTGTTGGAACCATATTACAACCATTGAAACCATATTACAAAATGCGCGCACGCCAATACATATACCCGTGGTCACATATATATGAAAAGCGCGCGACCAAGGGTTGGGCTAGGCCCGGACCGGTCGCGGCCAAAAACTATACCACAAGCGACTTTAAATTTAATCCAAAACATATATATATCAAGGTATGAGCGATAGCCCGATTGTTCATGGGAGTTTGTGGAAGTGTTTGTGCATTGGGGAGGTCCGGGGGTCGAACCCCACGGACTCCATTACATTTTACAAACATACAACCAACCATTTTCTGGGGTGCCACGTGTCGACATCTGATTCGACAACTGTCAACCAACAAATGCTTTCCACATCACTTATGTACGGTCATACGGTCCTACCACATCAGACTGTACGGACTGTATGGACTTGTACAATCAGCATCATTTTTTTACCTATTTGACCTGACGAACAGATCGCTATATCTCTCGCTCCCGATGTCCGTTTGAGACGAAACAAGTTGCATTGGGTTAAAAACGACGAGGCCTATGCTCTCATCCAGTTTGAAGCAATTCCAAGCACTTTGAATTTTTTAGCAAAATTTGATCCCCTAATCACACCTCCCCATTGGGAAGCTTTTGGACCTCCAAAAGACTATTTTTAGTCTATGAGAAGATGAGGGTAAAGTTCCCTCACCCTTCCAACCTTAATCCACTTGGCCTTGCTTGGATTCGTCCCTTTAAGACCAACTCGAAGATACTCCACATTTCCTCGTTTCGAAGTTCGCATTCTCCTGTCAAGGATGGTGTCTTCCTGNGAAAAATAATCTATGGAAGGAATCTGAACATGCTCTCCTTGATCATTAATCAATGGAGGCTCATACAACTTCAAATTCTCAACATTAACGACTGCATACATCTACATATAAGGAGGCAATTCTAAACGAAAATCATTATTACCAATCTTGTCGATAATCTTGAAAGGACCATATCGAATTGGTTTCAACTTTTTACCTTCTTCTTTAAGCCTCTCCTTGTTGATGTAAAGCCAAACTTCATCTCCAACTTGGAAACTGTGATCAACACGATGCTTTTCATGTCTCGCTTTGTACTTGGCCTGACTCTTTTCCAACTGCTCTTGCACCACCTAATGTATCGACTGAATTTGTTC
>JASDQU010735935.1:4583-30696 GCA_032191745.1 Picea mariana | reverse complement strand
ACTAGCATTAACTAGCCTCTTCATTTGCCCCGCATTTATGATTGATAAATTCATCTTCTTAGTGTGAGCTCTAACGATGTAATCAACCCCATCTTTAAACAAATGATACTTATTCTCCTGACGATAGAAAATAGCTTTCCTATCATACAAATAAGGACTTCCCAACACAATACCACATATATCCAATGGAATCACATCAAGCTCTACCTCATCAACGAAATTAGCAGCTATAGCAAACCTAAGTTTACACTTCTTGGTTACTTGTAACTTAGCATTATCACATATCCAACCAAAAGGGTATGGCTTAGGATGTGGACTTGTTTACAACTTAAGTTTCTTAACAGTCTCTTCAGAAATAAGGTTTGCCTGAGATCCAGTATCAAATAACGTGTCTATCTTAGTATGTTTTGAAACAACCCTTATATGAAAAAGTTCAATTCTCATTTTCTCTTGTTGAGTTACATTGACATTAGTATTACTTGAAGAGATAGTACTTGCAACAGAACCATTACCTTTGTAACCCATGATTGCGATCTTTGTCTCATCACCTGAATCTGAACCTAAATCTTGCTAAATCGTCACAACAGTCTTTGACTTCCCTTTGTTGTTGTTGCCAAACTTCTTGGGTCGTTTTTCAAGATGAAGCTTCCAGCAATGTTCTTCATCATGGCCATCTTTTGAACAATGTTTACATGTGAACTTTTCTCCTTCTTTCTTCACAGCAACATTCTTCCTGCCATTGACCTTGAAATTCTTCTTTCCTTTATCTCCATGGCTAAATGTCTTCTTGTTACCCTCATGAATATTGTTCCTTCCCCTTGATTCCAAATGAGTAGCCTGTACACAAACTTCATCTAGATTCGAAGGATTAAACATGAGTATAGTATGTCTCAAATAACTATGTAAAGCACCAATATATTTGAGTAATGTTTCATGAGAAGACAAATCAACTCCCAAAACCAAAGCTCTTCTCCTAAATTCCTGAGTAAAACTTTGTACATTATGTCCTTTAGTTTGTCTAAAATTCTGCCATTCCATGGTTGCCTTTTGTTTATATGCCAATGGGTAAAATTGTTTTTTAATTGCTATAATGAAATCATTCCAAGAAAGCAAAAAATTTTCATGCTTTTTCATATCCTCCTGAGTCTTAGATTCCCACCAAATAAGTGCTAAACCATCTAATCTTAATGAAGCAAGCTGAATTTTGGTTTCATCATCTTAAATCTTTTGTATTCTACAATATACTTCAATTTGACGTATCCAATTATCTAACTTCTCAGCATTAACTTCTCCATTATATATTGGCAATTCAAATTTTATATCAAGCTTTAATGAAGGAATTTGCGAAGGAGTTTTACCATGCCCCTTTGGAGAATTTGGAAGATGTTTCGAACTGGTAGAAGAAGAAGAAGAAGAAGAAGATGGAGGAGAGGGTGGTGGAGAAGCACCATTCCCTCCATTTCCATCTGGAGTTTTGTCACCACCGCTTCCCTTATGCATTGAAGGGTTGGAGCCTTCACCCTGTGACAATATGTTCCTTTCCATCAAGATATTCATCATCTCTCTCATCTCTGTGACAGCCTTTCTGATATCTTCATCCTCGGCAGGAACACGTTCATGACTTTTTGCATGAGCCATGCTTGGTGAATGTCTCTCTGAAACTTGCGGTGAATGAATATGCTTCCTTCTTGTCAGATGTGAACTTGGCTCCACAAGTTGACCTTCTCCTATTGTGAGTTTCAACCTTGTGAGCATCAGAAACAAAACTTGCAAACAATCAATTCTTCCAAAACCAGTGCTCTGATACCAACTTGATCTAAAAAATTGAAGAAGACTTGAAAAACTTGAAAATTATTGCAAGTAAATGTTATGTGTTTAAAGAAAATGGATCAGTTTGCAACACATAAATTAAAGGATTACTTATGCAAATTACACATAGACAGCAGCATAATCAATGAACATAAGCACATAAACACAGCAATTTGATAAAGGAGTTCACCCCTCTCTTGGGCTACATCTCCTGGTCCAGCTTCCAATGGATCATTATTATTAATTGCTCAAAGTGCTCAAAAACATGTCTTACAATGCTCAAATTGACAAACCAACTACTCCAATGGCTTCAAAGCATCCCAAAACCCCTGTCTGGGCTCTTTTGGCACCTCAATCGGTCGAAAAATGAAGAAGTTAGGCCTTCTGGAAGTCTCCCTCTTCAAGCTTGTTGTCTCTGCATCTACAAAATGCACCCTTGTCCTTTGAACCTGGCTCACACGCAATTTAAAGTGTGAAAATCCAGCACGGGGCGCAACCGCACCAACAGTGCAAACCGTAGGACGGTTAAGGGCATGCCAGCCCCTAACCGCCTAGGCACCTGGGCGTATGGGTCATAGAACCGCGCGCTAAAATAAATGGGGCTCCATCCATATAACTGTTGGAACCATATTACAACCATTGAAACCATATTACAAAACGCACGTGCACCAATACATATACCCGTGGTCACATATATATGAAAAGCGCGCGACCAAGGGCTGGGCTAGGCCTGGCCCGGTCGCGGCCAAAAACTATACCACAAGCGACTTTAAATTTAATCCAAAACATATATATATCAAGGTATGAGTGATAGCCTGATTGGTCATGGGAGTTTGTGGAAGTGTTTGTGCATTGGGGAGGTCCGGGGGTCGAACCCCACGGACTCCATTACATTTTACAAACATACAACCAACCAATTTTTGAGGTGCCACGTGTCGACATCTGATTCGACAACTATCAACCAACAAATGATTGCCACGTCACTTATGTACGGTCGTACGATCCTGCCACGTCAGACTGTATGGACAGTATAGACTTGTACAGTCATCATCATTTTTTTACCCGTTTGACTTGACGAACAGATCACTATATATCTCGTTCTCGACGTCTGTTTCAGATGAAATGAGTTGCGTTGGGCTCGCAACGACGAGGCATACACTCTTGTCCAGTTTGAAGCGATTCTGAGCACTTTGAATTTTTGAGCAAAATTTGATCCCCTGATCAATGAAGGGGAAGAAGTCAAGGATAATCCCCCAACCATGGACTATGGACCTCGCGCAATCCACCATCCTAAACGTAATGAAGATACCCCATTTTGGAAGGCACCAGGAGGTTAACACATGCGTTAAGCTTCTGCTGTCGAGATTCCATGGCAGTTATTTGTGGCTAGACAGACGCATCACCGTCAATCCAACACTGATCCATTGGATCACCAAATTGAGCATGAAGGGACCAAACTCGCAAGACTTTTACCTAGGAAAGGTTGCAGACCACACTCTGGCGCATAATATTAAAGATACCTACGGCGATGTGGAGAAGGGGAAGCGAGAATACAAGGTAGCCTCCATCTAGAATTGCACAGTGCGCCTCGCTTGCCAGTTGATTGTTGGTAAGATAGTAAGAAAGAACAGACCCACGCAGGTTAAGGGGTTTGTTGTTGACCTCATAGGAAAATTTGTGGAGGGGCTACAAATGAACTAGGAAAAGTACTTAGTTAACCAGTTAGACCAATACTTCTTCAAAGCTCAGAATCATGGCTATGAGTTCCATTTTAGTTGGTTGTTGATCCTCATCGTGTTCATAGCTTGGGAGATGCCGGAAGGTGTGATCTTCCCTGAAATAGAGCCATATGAACCCTTAGCCGTGAAGTTCACCACGCTATGGTATTCGAGCAACACGGGAAAACAATGGTAGTCAAATGCGGTGTTCCACACCTACTACCTGGAGTTAAAGAGGACTATTGAGGCTGTCCCTTGTATGAAACTGAACACTCTGCATAGGTTCAGGCCATTTGTAAAGTTCCATGCAGACAGACATTTTATCTATATCACTACACGTGGAGACGAACACAAAGAAGTACTACAGAGTTATTACAAACTCACAGAGGAGGACCTAGAAGAAATAACTAAGGAATGGTATGCAGAGCTCCTTATCCCTGTTGACCTCGTAGAATTGTCAGACCCCAAACTAATTGGAAGCGTGGTGGTCACTCGCAAAGGATACATTACACCTAGAAGAAGCAGAAGGAAGAAGACAAAAGAGGTACAGAAGCTAAACAGTGCATCCAAAGAGACTGCTTCAGAATCACCTAGCGGAGGAGGTGATGACGAAGTAGAAAAAGAAGAGGAAACTGGAAAAGAAGATCAATAGAAGCAAGGAGAAGTAACACCACCACATAATCCCCCTCATGACGCAAATCCATATAAAAAAATAAAGGTTTCTCCCATGAAACCCACATCGCGAAAGAATTCAAAAGCTAGTAAGGCCAAGCTGTAGATTGTGCTCACGCTCGATGACTTTGAATTCATCATCACAGCTGTATCAAACGCCTCGGAAGATCTTTTGTAGAGAAATGAAGCTAAGCAAGAGACCATGTATGAAAGAATTGAAGAAGAAATGTGAGGGGTATAGCAGGCCCTTCACTCCAGCCGCACAGTGTGCACTACGCCCCTGCCATCAGAAGAAACAAAATTGGGAGATGAGCCTACCCAACTCCGCAGACTAGCTGATGCGACTGAATCTCGCTTTCATCATGCACAGGAAGAAACCGAACAGGCCATAGTGGCCCTGGAGCAAGCACAAGAGGAAGTAATAGAGCAACATTGAGTTGTGCAGTAGGAAAAGGATGACCTACAAACAAAGTTTGAAGAGGAGAGAGTGCAAATCCAACAAGATAAGGAACAAATTCTCGCAGAGTAGGTTGGAGTAACAGAAGCAGTCAGCAGAGCACTTCGCTCTCTAATGGACTTAGAGAAAAAGGAGGAAGATCCAGTGGATCACCAAGTAGTGAAGCTTGTTGAATCCATCCAGCAACTTCAACAGAGAATAACAGATCTAGAGCTACAAAAAGTACCAAGTACTCCACAGGACGTGTGAGACCAAAGAGAAGCCACTTCTCAAAGCACAATTGAGAGAGTCAGAGCAATAGATATGGAATGTAAACATCTTAGCAGTATAAGTGCATAGACTTGTGAGCAACTTACTGAGGACCCTGAACTGAAGACACTGGAGTCATAGCTCTAGAAGGAAAAGCAGCAAGCGTCAACAATACAGGCATAGTTAAAGCTCCTGTCAGCATTTGAGAGAATGAAAATATCCCAGGAACAGTGCACTACTCAACAACAATTCCATACTATACAGAGCAAAGTCATGGAAGTAACTCAGAGGCTCCAACCAGTCTAGGATGAAGCTTGCCAACTTTTTGAGGAAATTGAAGGCTAAGGAGCAGAGCTGGAACAAGTAGTCACTTCAGTAGAACAACGCTTAGAGGGACCTATGAAAGAGGAAGTTATTCAAGAGTTTGTTGAGCAGGAGGCCTTGGTGAAGCAGCAGGTCGAAGCAGCTCGAGCCAAGCTCGAGGCTTTTGAGGCAGAACTACCCATATCAGAGTGACTTGGGACAAGTCATGGGTGAGCTTTGGGGGACTATTGGCCCTTGACCAATTTTTGGAGATCCTTGGCCAGGTTTAACCTATTTTTGGGACTTCAACATGATGTCGAAGGTGGAGTGCAAGTCGAAGCAGAGATCACGGGATCTCGGCCCCTTGTTTATGGATATTTGGGTTTTGGTATTATTTAACAGGTATGGGATGTTAGCCCATGGGTTTACCCATGCTTAGGCCTCTTTTTTAATGTATAAATAGATATCTAGGTGGTGCTAAGGAAAAGGAGTCCAATGTGCTAAGTGTGAATAGTTGTGGATGATTTTTGCATGCTATGTGTTAAGAACTTGCATAGCTAAGTGCAAGTGATTGTAAGAAGCTTGTGTATAGACAGTAAGAAATCTTTGTGCTTAAACCTAGCTTGGGGAAGGAAGATCTGGCGAGGTGTGTGCAGATCTCCTATCCTATGTGGAGTGGGTTTTGAGGCTTTTTGCATATAAGGAGATTGACAAAAGATAATAAAGAAGACAAAGAGTTGGTGGACATAGCCCAACACTGGGGTGAACCACGTATATCCTGTGTTATGGTTGCGTTGTGCATTATGTTGTATGTTAGTGATGTGATTTATGCTTAGTGTTGATATCTTTATGTATGATGCATCTGGTCTAATAGCTCAGTGACGAGTAAGGTGAATGAATGTTAGATCTGATCTATCTCTCCATGATAAGTGCTTAAATGTGTTAGATCTTGTTGAATATTGTGTTTCTCTGTAATTAGGGTTTGGATTTGCAATGTGAATAAGGGTTAAATACTGATGAATGTCGACTTCTAAGTGCTTTGTTAGAGTATTGTAATCACAGATCTGTGTCCCAGCTAAGGTTGCAGACACTAGAGTCCTACAACCACCCCTGCCTCTACCTCGGGTGAGACTTCATCTGCTTCGTAGGTGTTGTTGAAAGGGTCAGTAGTTAGGGTTTTTTTGGTGCATTGTTGAAGCGTTGAACCCTGGGTCTGCCCCTTTGCCAATAGGTGCCAAGAAAAAGGTTGAAGGAAAAGTTAAGGATTGTAACATTAACCTGGGTGACTTCATGGGTGACTTGTATGTTACAATCTTGGGATCTTATGATATAGTGATTGGAATGGATTGGTTAGAATCGGATGCTGTGATACTTAACTACAAGACAAAATGGTTAAGTTTAACAGATGATTTGGGACAGAGTAGAGTAATTGTAGGAAGAAACCAGAGTGTTTCGCTGAGGTTTATTTCTTCCTTAAAATTATATAAATGCGTGTGCAAGGGGTGTAAGATATACACCATATTATCACTTAACGAAAAGGGGGACACGGAAGTATTATAAAACCTTTCTATAGTTTCAGAGTTTGTCGATGTATTTCTAGAGGAACTACTAGGTTTACCACCCAAAAGAGAATTAGATTTTACCATATATTTGAAACCTGGTACAGATCCAATTACAAGAAGGCCATATTAAAGGAGTTTATAGACTTGGGACTTATACGTCCAAGTGTGTCATCATGGGGTGAACTCGTTATTTTTTTGATAAATAAGGATGGATTGTGGAGACTTTGCATTAACTATCACCAATTGAACAAATCCACGATCCAAAAACTAGTATCTGTTGCCAAGGATAGATGACTTATTTGACCAGATGAAAGGAGCAACGGTCTTTTCAAAGATTGACTTGAGATCTGAATATCATCAGTTGCGAATTAAGGAGGAATATATCCCTAAGACCGCATTTAAGATGAGATTCAGACACTATGAGTTTATTGTTTTACCATTTGGATTAACAAATGCCCCGGGTGTATTTATGAGTTTGATGAATGGGGTATTCCATGAATACTTAGAAAAGTTTATACAAGTATTTATTGATGATATATTGATTTAGTATCAGATTAAGGAAGAGCACAACAAACCCTTGAGATTGGTTTTACAGTGTATAAGAGAAAACAAGTTGTACAGGAAGTTGTCAAAGTGTTCTTTGTACCAGATGAAGATCCATTATTTGGGACATATCATATCTGGAGAAGGTATCGATGTGGATCTAGTGAAAGTAGAGGATATTATGGAATGTATAACACCGATAAACGTACAAGAATTGTGTATATTTATGGTGTTAGCAGGTTATTATTGATTCTTCCTCGAAGGTTTTTCGAAGATAGAAAGTCCATTTACGGAATTGCAAAAGAAAAACAAGAAATTAGTATGGTCAAAGAAATGCACAGAAGCATTTCAAAATATTAAGGAGGTATTAACGACAACACCGATATTGAAGTTTCCTGACATGGACAAGGAATTCTTGGTATGCATGGACGCATCCAAGGAAGTTCTAGGTGGATTTTTGATGCAAGACGATCGAGTGATCGCTTACATTTCAAGTAATTTAAGAAGGCACGAAGAGAATTACTCAACACACAATTTGGAGTTATTAGCAATCGTTTATTCCTTGAGAGTTTGGAGACATTACCTTATCAGATGAAAATTCAAGTTAAAGAATGATCATTGTGGATTGAGGCACATTTTTACTCACAGTGACTTGAACACATGACAATGGCGTTGTTTAGAACTATTAAGTGAATACAAATTTTAGATTACCTACATTAAAGGAACTGTGAATAGAGTAGTAGATGCATTGAGTTAGAGACCATGCATATTCTCGGTAATACCTCTTAATATGAATCTTCAAGAAAATATTCTAGCATTGCAGATTGACGACAATTGGTACAAGGAAGTTAAGGATAATATTGGACAAGATACCATGATGGTACTGAGGTTCAAAGATTATTCAGTGGACAATGATGGATTATTGAGGTATAATGGCAGAATTTATGTACCACCTAAAGACGAATTGGGAAAGTTGATTTTGAAGGAAGCTCATCGAGAAATATATATGGTTCATCCCGGAGTCACAAAGATGAAGGAAGACCTTAAGCCTTTATTCTTCTGGAAAGGAATGAAAGAGAATATAGTTAATTATGTGGAAATATGTCTAGAAAGTCAACAAGTGAATTTTCAACATAGACATCCATCAGGATTGTTACAACCACGTGCGATTCCTAAATCGAAATGGGAAGTCATTTCAAAGGATTTTATTGTTGGATAGCCACTGACGACAAGGAGGCATGATTCGATTTTTGTATTCGTTGACACTATGACGAAGAGTGCACACTTTATTCCAGTGCATACGATGTATCATGCACTGGACATAGCTAGAGTATTTGTTATTGAGATTGTGATGTTTCACGGTGTACCAAGAAGGATCATATCCGATCGAGGATCGGTGTTTACAGGATAGTTTGGGACTAGTTTCCAAGAGGATTTGGGAATGAAAATGAATTTTAGTACAACATATCACCCCGAAACAAATATACAAATAGAAATAACAAACCATAGTTTAGAGGATATGTTGTGAATGTATGTAATGGATCAACAGAAATGTTGTGAATAATTCTTACCGTTGGTAGAATTCACATACAACAGCAATTATCAGATTTCAAGTATGGCATTATTTGAGTTTCTTTATGGATGACCATGTCAGACACCTCTGAGTTGGGATCAACTAGAGGATAGGGTTCTGGTGGGACTAGAAGTGATCCAAGAAATGGAAGAACAAATGTGAACAATAAGACAAAGGGTTAAAGAAGTGCAAGATCGACAAAAGCGTTATGTTGATGCACATCGCATTGACTGCAGTTATGAGGTTGGCGATACATTTTTCTTTTGGGTGAAACCTCATAAGACTTCGATCAAGTTTGGAAAGGGTGTTAAAATATATCCTAGGTTTGTGGGACCTTTCGAAGTTGTAGAAAGGAAATGACCCATGGCTTACCTACTAGCCTTGTCTGATTCATTGAGACATATGCATGATGTATTTCATGTATTTGTTTTAGGACATTATATTTCAGATCTGTCACTTGTTATTGACTTGAGTTCTTTGCAAGGATGATTTTAGGGGCTAAATTTCGCTCATGGGCTAATTTTCCATGGTTTTTCCAAAAACAAGATTCGCTATTTTAAAAATGATTCGCCAAATTCTATAAGATAAAACTATTTTACCTTAAAAATTTCCAAAAATTTATAAAAAATATATAAAATCCTTAGAAATTTGAATATTTTTACAAAAATATCGCCAATCATTTATAGTTGGCATATGAAGGATTAGTAATATTCACCAAGGTTTCTACATTTTAAAATAAATTTCCATCCTTAAAATCATCCCTAGTTCTTTGTAGGTGTCGAATCAGGGTGCTCTCATGGCAGAGCAGATCCTCATACTAGACCATCGCACTCAACAGCTATGACATCGAATAGACGATCAGGTCAAGGTCCAGTGGGACAGTTATAGCCCACATTCTGCTACATGGGAGGACGCATATGAGATGCATCAATAGTTTCCTTAATTGTTTGATAGATTGGATATATAGATTGTGTCAGTTACATTTATTGCTTTCATTTTTAGACTATACAAACTTTGGGACGAAGTCTAAAACAAGAGGGGGTGTATGTAACATCCAGTTTCACTGAGTACATGTATTCTTTGAGGACACTTGCGAGAAAGTGATCTGGTTATGATATATTATGATTATGATTTGATTATGAGTTATATATTATGATTTCATTGTGATTATATGTTAATTTACACACACACACACACACACACACACACACACACACACATATATATATATATATATATATTGATAGGTATTATTGATGAGTTCCCCTAAGTGTGCAGGATACATGACAGGTCGAGGATGTTGATGGCATCAATGGACTTCCTTGGACTCCATACTGAGTCAGGGAGTGGACTTTTATTGGTTTGGATATTTGATTTACACGCATGTGATTTATATGATGATTTTAGTTGGATATTATGCATATGGATTATTGAAATTTCCCTTGTCAGTGAATGCAAGCTTGGTGACGCTTGCTAATTTGACTTACACAAGGGGTAAAGGGGCCATACATAGAAACCATATAGATGGGGGAGAGGTGTGGAATAATCTCTGTCACAACCTACTATCACTCCTACCGAGACCTAAATAGTAGGTTAACGATTACCTAGTTCGATAGGTCCACGATGTCGTGAGGGAAGACTGAGACAGTCGCTCATGAAGAATTCTAAGATGTGTGCAATAAGGGATTTCCTTATTCCTTAGACAACCCTTAGTCTCTCACATGGTTTACCAAGAGAAGTGTTGACTCCAAGTGTCAGAAAAACTTCCAAACTAATCAAAGTTGAGTGGCACCCTTGGAGCACGGAGGTGCATCTTGAAGGGCACGTCATGTAAGCAAATTGTGAATCAACAAAAATCTAAATGGCCTAGAAAATATAATAAAAATGTTTAGACCTTGTTACAACAAAGTATTTAACTAATTATTAATGTATAACTAAGAAATCTAACAAGAGTCAAAGTCTAATATATTTGACTAAAATAAAACATAAAAAGGGAATATAGGGATTAGACTAGTGAGTTAAGTAAATAAAGAAATAAGAATATAGTGGGTAGATGCACATGTGTGCATGACTATAATAAAAGGGTTTTTTTAAATAAAAAGAAATTAAAACATGAGAGAATAGGTGGTTCACATAGAATAGCATCTTGAGTCAATCTACCACTAATCCTAACTAAAAGGAGACTCCTAATCCAACTCAAACTAGAATCTAGTTAGGGGATGTTGAGGAAAAGATATGAATTTATCTTAATCAAGCATTTTCAAATCTTGCTTGGCTAAAGAAAGATAGTCAGGAATGTTACCCTATGATTATAGCCTCAAAAAAATTTTCCTAATCCACAAGTACTAATTACAAGGGCTTAGGATGATTTTTTGAATAAAAGATTGTTGCAAAAATTTAACATTTTTATACAATTTTTTGAATATATCAGATTGCAAAAAGTATATGTCGAGACAAAAGAAGAAATACCAATTCACATATTAACAAAGATGAGACATAATAGCAATCTCTTTATTTCATTCCAAAAAATCAAAAGAATGTTCTCTTTAAAAAATCTATGTGAGGGGCATGGACCAAGGTCAAACTTAGATATCTCGGATGAAAACCATACACAATGACTCTGACAAGAAGTAAAAACTGGATCATATTGCCATAGACTGCTGCCCACTTGAATCTACACAATATCCTTTATCAGTCATCAAATTTAATTCATAAACAGACAAGTCTACACAGACTATCGAAGATAGATCAACACCTATGAAAACAAGCATTTGAATGATATGATTCAGCTTTGAACCTTACTATCTACAATAGGACCATGCTATCATAAAAGAGAATTAGGCCTTTGATGAATTGAAGAATGAATGAAAACTGAACTATCTCAATAAAACTCAAGAGAAAACCTTAGTATTCTTTCTCCTTCTATTCGTCTCTTGTTTTTCCTTCTCATTTTGATTTTATTCATTCCAAATTGGTTGAAGTAGGTCAACCACTTCATTTAGTTAAGTTAACTAAAACTCAACTCACTTTTAGTTTAGGGGAAGAATTAATAATAATAATAATAATAATAATAAGGGTCTTTTAATAAATAATAGCTAGTAGGTGGGACCCTGATGCAGAAGCATCATCATCAAGCACACGTGGAGAGAAAGCTCAGTGCCTTAGTGTGCCTTTGAATCAATTCAGAATCTTAACATTGGCATTTTTGTGCAAAAAAACTTTTTGAATTGATTGAAAACTGAAGAAGATCAAAATGCTTGGGAGAAAATTATCGTGATTGATCTAGGAGTTTCACTCCTAGAATTTAATGTAAGGGAACTAAGGGGTAGTTGGCTTCTTTCAAGAAGATAGGTAGTCGGAGGGAACCCTAGGAACCTTCTTGTATATGTAGATGCATTGTATGCCCAAATGAGGCTGCTAGATATTAGGTTACCAAATACGATGATAGTTGCAGATTAGTAGGAGAGAGGAGTAGGAGAAAGAACTGAGACTCTGTGATATTCCAGTCTCTATACATATTTGTAAACAGATATTCATATTAATAGGAAGAAAACAGTTTTCCTGCATATGAACTTTCTGTGTGTTTATGTGTATATGATGAATGTTATTTGTGTGTGTTTATGTATGTTGTAGATGTATGTGATAGGTTTTCGTCTGTAGTAGGAAGATATACTTCTCTGTCTTCATTGAGGTTGTTATATTGTTCTCAATTCTTTAGGATGTGAAAGGAGTGCACAACAGAACATTGGAAGTTTTGTAGATAGAGCAAGGAGTTCACATCTGAACTCTATTGAGTCAGAAAAGAAAGTTCCAGGAGGGTGCACTAGTGTGATGACAAACCAAGAGAAACCTCAAGGTTGTTGAATACCTTAGAGGAGAAACTATGCAGAGGAATCATAGAGAGACAGAGTCACTGAGAACTCTATAGAGCTCTGCCAGGTGGGCATTGAGTAGGTGAAAGTGTGCACGAAAAGACTCTGTTTTGAGATTGAGAAGAAACGGTGTCAATAAGAGACACCCACAAAGTTGTAGAATACTCTGTAATCTCTGCAAGTTTTCATTGAGAAAAATTTTCCGAGAAGGCACAAGAATCCCTTTAAGGAGTAAAGGGACTAAAACCTTAGAACTTGAGTAAGAAAAATATCAAAAGAGATATCACAAGGAGTGCACGCAGAAGTGAATTTACTTCAAGTTCACAAGATCAATAGGAGTAGTGCAAGTTTTCATGCAAAGCGCAAGTGTGCGCCAGAGCCGAGGTCAATTTTCATTGTCAAATCTCAGGAGGAAAAGTGGAGTCCAGACCCTAGAAATTGGTTCTGTGGGAGGAGGTTCAAAGGACACAACCTGTGAACACTTACAAAATTTTCCCAAGTCCGGGAGGACAAAGAATCTCAGGAGGAGGAGCAACAATAACCATCAGATCATTTGCAGAAAGAGATCTGGACCATCAAATCAGGGTCCAGGATGAAGGAGGAACGTGTGAGGAGAAGGACAGTTCCCATCCATTGAATCTGGGCGTGAAGGACAACCAAACATTGGATCCAGGTAAATTTCATAGGCCTTAACCCTTTGTGTGCACAGGGGAGCGGACTTGCCGAAGTCCTGAAGTCCCGAAGCGATTAGGGACCTTCCATCATCTAGAGGGACAGGTCCCATAAGATCCACAACTCTGGAGAAAGATCACTTCGGAAGTTTTTGGTCAAGGACGAAGTGAAATCGCTGAAGAGCCGAAGTAGATCCTGGTCGTTGGCTGCTAAGAGGTATGTGTCAACAAATCTAAGACTTCAGGGAAAGTCACTTCAGAGGATTTCAATTGTGGAGTGTAACAAACTTATGAAGTGTGGAAGGTCGAAGTAAATCACAACCATCCATTATGAAGGACACGTGGCAGAAATTTGTCGTCTTCGAGTGAAATCACTTCGAAAGGAAACAGGTGACGAGGAGTTGAAACTCCCAAAGCCCGAATAGCCGAAGTGAATCATAGTCATCATATTCAAAGGGACATGCAATAGAGATATTTGAAAGTAGAGTGAAAGCACTTCGGAAGGAACCAAATGCGTAGGAGCTGAAACTCCTGAAGCCTGGAGAGTCGAAGTGGATCATGACCATCAGATCCAGAAAGACATGCGTCGATAGATCATGTATTTCGAGTGAAAGCGCTTCGAGAGAAAGCAAGCATGAAGTTGAGACTTCTGAAGGCCAAAGTCCCGAAGTGGACCAGATTCGTTGATTTGAGGAGGATGATGTGTGGTAGAAGATTTGTCATTTCGGAGAGAAGTCACTCTGGGAGAAAAAGGAGTGCGTTGAACAAGAAATCCCAAAGTTCAGAGAGATGGAATTCATCTAAGCCATCTATTTGTTGAGGACAGGTGTCAGCATATCTTCCACTTTGAAAGATAGCCATTTTGGGAAGAATCAGGCACAGGAGTTTGAAACTCCCAAAGCCTGAAGAGATGAAGTTAATCGTAGCCCTCAATATGAGGGAGACATGTGTCGATAGATCGTGGACTCTGAGTGAAATAATTCTGGGAGAAAGTGAAGGAAGGAAGGGAGGAATATCTTACTCATCGGTCAAGAGGCACCTCCCGAGATCACAATATTTATGGTCGCACTTAATTGCGGGAATAGAAATTGATCGGACTTTAAAAATCCTAGAGCAGGCTGCAATCTAAACCATGGTATTGCCAAAGGGATATGTGGCAACTAGTAGTGAATTGCGGGGAGAAAAGCGGTGTAGTCTCAAACCACTCTTGGCCACCCCGCAATCATGTGCTTACGTGAGGGCACAGCTCAAGGTCATATGTGAAGGAAAGGACCTAGCGAGGGGAGCTAGTGTATGTTATTTAAATTCTTTGAAGAGGCCAGGAAAGAGATTGCAGGTTTGACAGAACTTGCACTTTGAATGAAATGGGACCTGTGTAGATTTACTGGGGTCTAATAAAGGCCTGAAGAGTCGATCCAACTCCTTTATTTGAAAAATCCTAGATCGGGAGGTCGAGCAACCACGGGGAGAGAAGGGGAGTCTACAAAAAGTGGTATCAAAGCTTAAAATTTGTATGTGGATCGTAGGCAAAGGTGAGAAGGTGAAAAGAGATAATCTGATAACATCAAATTGTATCGAAAACTTAATTGTTCCTGTAGACAACAGGTGAAGGAGGAGACAGAGTGTGATTCTTTGTGAATGATGGTTGCACGTATGCAGCAAAAATTGGACAGTGAGGTAGGCTGCAGGGAAAATTTGGAAATGCTCTGTGTAATAAAATAATTCACGGACTTGCCAGGAGGGAAAGCAGAGGGTGAAAATGGCTACTAAAGGCCATTGATGTGGTCAAGACATGGACCACCAACAAAAAAACAAAGCTAAGAAAGAAAAAGAGCTCAGGGAGATCAGAGCAGGAATGGAGAGGCTAGCATTGAAGATGTAGTAGGAGGCAAAGGTACATTGGAGGTATGAATGGCCTCTAAAAAGGAAAGCGAAGTGGCCTGTCCAGAAGTTGTTAGCCAGAAGGAAGCAACAAGTAGTGAGGAAGTGGATGAGGCATACTGAAAACCTCAGTGACACAGAACGGGAGATGGTTTACATATGTGAACCAGAAGTTGGGAGAACCCTCAATGATGAGTAAGGGAGATCAATTAAGGATCTCATAAACTGCTAGGAGGGAAGAGATGAATTTTCAAATTTTCAGGTGGGCAGTGGGATGAGATCAATTGAGGATCTCATTGACTACCAAGAGGGCAGCAGTGAAAATTCATATTTCTAGGTGGGCAATGAAATGAGATCAATTGTGGATCTCATAGACTTCCAGGAGGACAGTGATGGAAATTTAAATTTTCAGGTGGGAAATGATATGCGATAAATTGAGGATCTCATAGACTCCTAGGAGGGAAGTAGTGAAAACTCATATTTCTAGGTGGGAAATGAGATGAGATCAATTGTGGATCTCATAGACTGCCAGGAGGGTAGTGATGGAAATTTAAATTTCTAGGTGGGCAATGAGATGGGATCAATTTTGGATCTCATAGACTGCCAAGAGGGCAGTGATGGAAATTTAAATTTCTAGGTGGGCAATGAGATGAGATTAATTGATCTCATAGACTACCAGGAGGGCAGAAGAGAAATCCCAAATTTTCAGGTGGGAAAGTGGTGCAGACCTACTCAGCCCTCAGTTCGAGGATCCGCTCACAGGATCATTCTATACGGCCTTCGACCGGATTGGCTCTTTCAGATTCTCTGTTGGAATCCCCTTTCTAATCGATCCATAGGTTCTTTTTCGCGGTTCGCGATCTCGCAAGTTCAAGAGTCGTGACCTCCGTCTCTTCCTCTGCAATCCTGCGATAACCGAGATCGTGAAATGGGTACATCTCTCCCTTTGTTAGCACCCTCCTTGTGCGACCATCAGCTAGGCTAAGCACTAGCACCTTTCGCCTCTCGTGCCTTCGTGAGTTCAAAGGTCCAACCTTCGTTCCCTTTTCTCCCGAGTCCCCGAGAGGCGAGAGGTCAACTGACGCAGGCACGCCACCCAGCTCGGGAACTTCCGCTCACACAGGACCTTCGTCTGTTCTCGGCCTGAAGAACCCAAGGGTTCTTCTATTTCCCTATAGGGAAATCTGCACCCACAGCGATCTTTCCTCGAGGTCTCCCCTTTTATTCTAGGAGATTAGCCCAAATCTCGCTGTCTCGCGAGTTCGGGATTCAAGCCTCCAAACTTCCCTTTCAAATCTTGCGACACCCGTTCTGGCGATACGGGTTTAGCTCCTTTCGCATATGACCGTGGGCTAGGCTAAATGTTATCACCTCTCGCGACCTCGCAACCTCACGACCTCGCCGGTTGAACTGTCGAAATTTCACCCCTATAGTCCGCGAGTCCCCAAGATGCACGGTTCCACCTCATACTCTGCCACACGTCCACATGAACCTCGGCTCCTCAGCACTTCGCAACTTGGCACCACACGAGTCTCGACTCCTTAGCACTTCGCGACTCAAAAATCCCTTGTGCCACCTGTATCCCACTTGTGCTCCGCTATGGCCCACACAGCTCCAGTTGTCGGAATATCGTCTACTCGCGACCTCGCGATACCCGCGTCCAAACTCTCGAACCTTTTCTTGCGAGGTCCCGAGACACTATCCCTCGCTCAAATCCAACGGTCCTCCTGTAACTTGGATCCAACGGCTGTCCTTCTCTCGCCACCTCGCCACCTCGCGACTTGGTGTACCGAATGTTCGGACTCCCAACCTGTGAGTTCCCGAGTTGCAAGATCACCGATCTCTGCCACCTGTCTCCTCAGATGGACGGCTACGATCTTCTTTCTCCTTTCGTCGCCTCGCGTCCTCGTGTCTCGCGAATTTATACACTCAATATTGGGGTTCTCAACCTTACGAGTCCCGAGTTCGCGAGATCCCTGGATCTCTGCCATGCATCCCCTCAATTGGATGATCCAGATCTCCTCGCCACTTTGTCGCCTCGCGACCTCGCGTCTCGCGACTTTTAAACCCCAGCTCTTGGGCTTCTACCCTACGAGTTCTGAGTTCACGAGATCCTTATATCTCCGCCACCTGTCCTCCTCAGATGGACGACTCTTGTTTTCTCGCCACTTCTGGGGATTGAAAGCCAATGGCCCAGATTCTATTGGTCGATTCAATGGCTCCTTCCTTCTCGCTACTCGCCACTTCGTGACTTAGAGCACCCAACACTTGGACTCTCAACTTGTGAACTCCCGAGTTCACGAGATCATAGATCTCTGCCACCTGTCCTGCTAACGGACAGTCCAGATCTCTTCAGGACTTCTCCCCTGCTGTTCACAAAGGTTTAACCTCCATGCAACTTCCTGCAGATCCGACGGCTGTCGGGTACCTGCCTTAGATCTAATGACCCAGATCTGTTCTCCTTATGCGCTCTCCTCCGGCTACTCCCTGGATGCGAAAACCAATGGTCCAGATTCTATCGGCTAATCCAATGGCCGATGTTGCTCCTCCCGATATTTGGCACTCTTTCCTCCTGCACTTGGAAGAATTTTGAATTTTCAAAGGCCTCGACCTTTGCTTTTTTTCTCTTCTGCGAGCCCCTTGACCTTGAGCCTCACCGCGCTTACACAACGCTGACCCTCCTGAGCTTTCGTAACCACTCAGACCCCTTGGGATTTTATCCTTCTTCTCCCTCAGATGGAAAATGAAATGGATGCCCTCCTGGCTACCCTTCTGCTCAAATGACCCTCTCGCTGAGTCCGTATGGGTGTTCAGCAACCCAGTAAAGGTCCCTCCTTGAACTCTTCCTTCAAATAGCAGAACTCAAAGAGTTCTCGGCTCTCCTGCGCCTGCTTCATCCACTTTCTCGACGCCCTCCTGGTGAAGTCTTCCTTCCATAGAACGTTTAGCAGTTCTATGTTCCTTTCATGCACCCTTTTCACCTGCTCAATGCCCACTTGGCAGAGCTCTCACAGAATCCTCAGTGATTCTGTTCCTCCTTCAAACTCTCAGCAGAGTTCTTCCTCCAGCACCTCGTGCTTACACTCAATGCCCACTTGGCAGAGCTCTACAGAACTCCTCAGAGATTCTGTCTTCTGAACTCACAACAGAGTTCCTTCAACTTCACCTTGTGCATACGCTCAATGCCCACCTGGCAGAGCTCTACAGAATTCTCAGCAGAATTCTATCTACAACTGTGTTTTAGCTACACATCTTTTCCTCCAAGGTGTTCAGCAACCTTAAGGTCTTCCTCTTGAGTTGTTGACTCCAGTCCTGTACCTCAGCATGTCTTTGTCTGACTCCTCAGAGTTCAGAAATGCATCCTCCTGAGCATGGTTCTCAGAACCCGCAGCGTTCTGTCACACCCTTCTGGTGTGAAGCCTCAAAGACATCTCAAGCCCGAAATCATACAAGCTCCCTGCAAATTCTTAACAAACATACATTCACAATATATATAGAACACCTACAGACATCCATTCAACACACAAAAAATGCAGGAAAAACTGTTGTTTGTTATATTAACAATGGCAACAATGCATGTATCTTTACAATGGTGTTCCTGAGCTCTCTTTGGCTCTTCTCCTACAACCATTCTACCCTCTCTTCACCTACTCAAAATGAGATCTAAAAATCTCTTTTACCTGAGGGGCTCATGAGCGCTTCCCTCCAGGTTCACCTACTCTAATAAATTACATTCAATGGATGTCTAGTCCAACACCTGGATCTAGATCCCAGCCGATCTTAGCATTAAAGCCGATCTTATCTAATGCCTGCACAAAGGCACGGCTTCCATGGCTCACCAGCCTAAGCAGTTGATTGCATTCCTTACAAATTTAAATGAGGACTGCGCCTCTCTTTTAGCGCGTGATTTGAATTCGCTGGCATGGCTACTAGCTGTATGATGACATGGAGAGATGCTCCTACATCAAACTCCTTAGCTGCAAAATCATGAGCTCCTGCTCATGCACTTCCCCTCTAAGCTGTTGTAAATCCTCCTAGATCCCAAACAAATATCTGGAGCTTTTCACCTACTCCATCTTTCTGCTGCTGCTGCTTCCTCTCTTCTACTCAGCCTTTCCCTGCTGGCAGTGTCTGTTGACTTCAACATCAGCTCCATGATCTCCATGATCACCTCATCCAGTTGCTCCAATGGCTGGTTTTTCTCATGCTGGTTTTTCTCATACAGTCTCCTCAGCTGCAAAATTTTTTGTCCATTTGGCAGATCATCCTGATCTCCCACACCTTCCTCCTTATCTGTTTTCAACCTCACCTGTTGCATGTGCCTCCCCTACACTCTCACCCTTTCTTACAGGGCTTCTATCTACTACCATAGCTCAGTAAAACAAATTTTGTCTGCTCCTTCTTCCTCTACTTCTGCAATCTCCTTCGTTGCATTCCTTTCAGCTTCATGGCTGAAAATGCTGAGCCATTCCTCAGAATGCTCACTCTTTTCTTCATCTTCTACTGTCAACTCCGATGCTACAGCTCTTTCAGCTTCCTGGCTGAAATTATTGAGACATTCCACCGAATGCTCATCTTCTCCTTCCATTTCTTCTTGGGCAGGTTCCAAAGTCTGTTCCAATTTCTCCTTAATAGTCATCGTCAGCTCCAAATTCCTGGTGACAGTCACAGCTGACTATTCCTCTGTTGTTGTTGTATCATCTGCAACACCATTTTCTGCCTCCTCCTGGGTACATGGTAGGAATATCCCAATTCCCCCAATCATCAAAATATCATCCTAATATTTCACTTCTGTCAGCTGCGCTTGCTGATTCCAATTCATCTCTAGATTTATGAGACCCTCAGACAGTCTCATCTTCTCTGCCAGCTCCTCTAGCTGATCCAAATTCATCTTCTCATCCCTGCCCTCCTGGAAATATGGGATGTCCTTGCTGCCCTCCTAGCAGACTATGAGATCAACTGATCCCATCTTCATCAGCAACCCTTGCTGAATCGAACTCTCTTCTGAGTCCATGAGACTTTCATACAGTCTCAAATGTTCATTTCTACCCACCTAGCAGTTTAAGATGCTTCCACTACCCACCTGGAAGTCTTCGAGATCCCTCAGCGATCTCTCATCATTGCCCAACTGGCAAATTGAAATTCCCTGGCTGTCCTCCTGACAGTCTGTGAGATCCTCAGCTGATCTCAACTCGTTGCCCTCGTGGCAATCTAGAATTTCTACTCTTCTGCCCTCCTGGCAGTCCTTGAGATCATCAAATGATCCCAATTCATCCTCTTCATCATCCCAATCATCGAGACCCTTTCCAGTCTCTGGCCAACAGTGATCAATCATCTCTTCCTCTATGGACTTAAGGTTTTCAGCATACCTCAACCACTTTCTCAATATCCTGTGCTATCTCCTGACCATCAACTCCCTGACTGGCCATTTTCCTTTTGCCTCCTTCATGGGCAATTCATGCATCCGTCTCCTCCTTCTATCTTGCCACATCCGCAGTTCGAACTCCTCTATGTCTGCCTTTAATTCATAGATTTCTCTTGTCATTTCTTCTTCCTCTGCAATCTTTTCTGCCTTGTTTTTCTTCCTATGGCCTTCAGTAGCCATCTTATTGTGTCTATCTGCCTCCCTGATAGATCTGCTACTATCACTCTGCATCCCTGAGTGGTCCAGTTTCATCTTTACAGTCTCCCTAACTGTCTGCTTGATTGTTGCCTACCTACAAACAATCACCCTACAGAGTCCTCCAGTGCTCTATCTTCTTCCGCCTTCTCTTTCCCCTCTTGCCTGAAATATACAAGAAAGAACTCACTCTGATACCACTCTGATGCAGGCGTGCCACCCAGCTTAGGCACGTCCACTCACACAGGACCTTCGTCTACTCTCGGCCCGAAGAACTCAAGGGTTCTTCTATTTCCCTATAGGGAAATCTGCACCCACAACGATCCTTCCTCGAGGTCTCCCCTTTTATTCTGGGAGATCAGCCCAAATCTCGTTGTCTCGCGAGTTCGGGATTCAAGCCTCCAAACTTCCCTTTCAAATCTTGCGACACCCATTCTGGCGATACGGGTTTAGCTCCTTTCACATATGACTGTGGGCTAGGCTAAATGTTATCACCTCTCACACCCTTGAAATCTCGCGACCTCACAACCTTGCGACCTCGCCGGTTGAACTGTCGAAATTTCACCCCTCTAGTCCGCCAGTCCTCGAGATGCGTGGTCCCACCTCATACTTTGCCACACGTCCACATGAACCTTGGCTCCTCGGCACTTCGCGACTTGGCACCACACGAGTCTCAGCTCCTCGGCACTTCGCGACTCGTGAATCCCTTGTGCCACCTGTATCCCACTTGTGCTCCGCTATGTCCGACACAGCTCCAGCTGTCGGAATATCGCCTACTCGCGACCTCATGATACCCATGTCCAAACTCTCAGAAATTTTCTTGCGAGGTCCCGAGACACTATCCCTCGCTCAAATCCAACGGTCCTCCTGTAACTTGGATCCAACGGTTGTCCTTCTCTCGCCACCTCGTGACCTCGTGACTTGGTGTACTGAATGTTCGAACTACCAACCTGCGAGTTCTTGAGTTGCGAGATCACCGATCTCTGCCACCTGTCTCCTCAGATGGATGGCTACGATCTTCTCGCTCCTTTTTTCACCTCGTGTCCTCGTGTCTCGTGACTTTATACACTCAATACTGAGGTTCTCAACCTTACGAGTCCCGAGTTCGTAAGATCCCTGGATCTCTGCCATGTGTCCCCTCAATTGGACGATCTGGATCTCCTCACCACTTCGTCACCTCGCGACCTCGTGTCTCGCGACTTTTAAACCCCAGCTCTTGGGCTTCTACCCTATGAGTTCTGAGTTCGTGAGATCCTTAGATCTCCGCCACCTATCCTCCTCAGATGGACGAATCCTATTTTCTCGCCACTTCTGGGGCTTGAAAGCCAATGGCCCAGATTCTATCGGCCGATCCAATAGCTCTTGCCTTCTCGCTACTCACCACTTCGTGACTTAGAGCACCCAACACTTGGACTCTCAACCTGCGAACTCCCAAGTTCGTGAGATCATAGATCTCTGCCACCTATCCTGCTAAAGGACAGTCCAGATCTCTTCGGGACTTCTCCCCTGCTGTTCACAAAGGCTTAACCTCCGTGCAACTTCCTGCAGATCCGACGGCTGTTGGGTACCTGCCTCAGAGCTGACAACCCAGATCTGTTCTCCTTATGCACTCTCCTTCGGCTGCTCCCTGGATGCGAAAACCAATGGTCCAAATTCTATCGGCTGATTCAATGGTCGATGTTGCTCCTCTCGAGCTTTGGCTCTCTTTCCTCCTGCACTTGGAAGAATTTTGAATTTTCAAAGGCCTCGACCTTTGCTTCTTTTCTCTTCTACGAGCCCCTTGACCTTGAGCCTCGCCACGCTTACACAATGTTGACCCTCCTGAGCTTTCGTAACCACTCAGACCCTTTGGGATTTTATCCGTCTTCTCCCTCAGATGGAGAATGAAATGGATGCCCTCCTGGCTATCCTTCTACTCAAACGACCCTCTCGATGAGTCTGTATGGGTGTTCAGCAACCCAGTAAAGGTCCCTCCTTGGACTCTTCCTTCAAATAGAAGAACTCAAAGAGTTCTCATCTCTCCTGCGCCTACTTCATCCACTTTCTTGACACCCTCCTGGCGGAGTCTTCCTTCCACAGAATGTTCAGCAGTTCTGTGTTCCTTTCGTGCACCCTTTGCACCTGCTCAATGCCCACTTGGCAGAGCTCTCACAGAATCCTCAGTGATTCTGTTCCTCCTTCAAACTCTCAGTAGAGTTCTTCCTCCAGCACCTTGTGCTTACACTCAATGCCCACTTGGCAAAGCTCTACAAAACTCCTCAGAGATTCTGTCTTCTGAACTCACAACAGAGTTCCTTCAACTGCACCTTGTGCATACACTCAATGCCCACCTGGCAGAGCTCTACAGAATTCTCAGCAGAATTCTGTCTGCAACTATGTTTCAGCTACACAGCTTTTCCTCCAAGGTGTTCAGCAACCTTGAGGTCTTCCTCCTGAGTTGTTGACTCCAGTCCTGTACCTCAGCACGTCTTTGTCTGACTCCTCAGATTTCAGAAATGCATCCTCCTGAGCACGGCTCTCAGAACCCGCAGCATTCTGTCACACCCTCCTGGTGTGAAGCCTCAAAGACCTCTCAAGCCCGAAATCATACAAGCTCCCTGCAAATGCTTAACAAACATACATTCACAATATATATAAATAACACCTACAGACATCCATTCAAGACACAGAAAATGCAGGAAAAACTATTGTTTGTTATATTAACAATGGCAACAATGCCTGTATCTTTACAATGGTGTTCCTGAGCTCTCTCTGGCTCTTCTCCTACAACCATTCTACCCTATCTTCACCTACTCAAAATGAGATCTAAAAATCTCTTTTACCTGAGGGGCTCATTGAGCGCTTCCCTCCAGGTTCACCTACTCTAATAAATTACATTCAATGGTTGTCTAGTCCAACACTTGGATCTAGATCCCAGCTGATCTTAGCATTAAAGTCGATCTTATCTAATGCCTGCACAAAGGCATGGCTTCCATGGCTCACCAGCCTAAGCAGTTGATTGCATTCCTTACAAATTTAAATGAGGATTGTGCCTCTCTTTTAGCGTGCGATTTGAATTCGCTGGCATGGCTGTTGGCTATATGATGATGTGGAGCGATGCTCCTGCATCATCAACGGGCTGTTGACTCCTCTAAGTGTGTGAAATGTGTCCGGATGATTGTTTTCCTGGGCCCACTTTGTGGTTCTGCCACGTGTCTCTTATGTGAAACCTCGACACTTCGCGACTTCGCTTCTCGCAACTTCGAGCACCCAAATTTTGGGCTCTCACCCGGTGAACCTTCGAGTTCAGGAGATCCTCTGATCTCTGCCACCTGTCCTCCTCTGATAGATGACTTAGATTACTTCACGACTTCGCTTCTCATGACTTTGAGAACTCAATCCTTGGGCTCTCACCCTCTGAACCTCTAAGTGTGCGAGATCTTTAGATCTCTGCCACCTGTCCTCCTCCTAACAGACGGTTGTGATTTTCTCGCAGCTTCGCCACTCGCGAGTTGAAAAACTTCTCTTTTGGACCTCCGATATCCAAATCCCCAAGATGGGTGATCTCGCGAGACGTGTCCTCCTTCCAACGGGTAGCTCAGATATTTCTCGATTTCATGACTTCGCCTTTCGCGATCTCATGAGTCTCGCTACAAAGGTTTTGACCCTTCACCTTCCGAAACCCCGAGATGCGAAATATGTGAGTGATCTGACGACCCTGTTGGCTCAGATCCTACGGCTCTATTCTCCCGATATTTACACTTAGAAAACACTCACCATAACCTTCTTGCTCCTCTGTGAGATATGACGGCTTCCAGGACCTCGTGAATTCTCCACGGAGAACTCCAACCGTCAATTTCCTCCTTGGTGATTTCTGTGAAATGAACAAAATGATCTTTCGCAAAACTTGTCCACCCACGAAACGATATAGCTGCGCCTTCTCTTTGAACACTTCAAGGTACTAAACCTCCTGAGCTTTCTCCATGACTCGAGTCTCCAAGAAGACTCCCGCACGCACTCCTTGCGGCAATTCTTAAATAATTTCAAGTATTTGAAATTTTAGACTCTGCGCACTCACTTTGCAGCAGCAGTCCTTCACTCCTTCCCTCAGGTTGCAAACCCTGAGAATCTACTCAACCTGCGCACACCCTGCACGGCTCCTGTGCTTGACTTGCACTTCTGCGAGAATGAGAACCATGTTATCTCTCCTGAGCTTGCAGAGATGAACTCTGACCTCCGTCAACACACACCTTGCGGACGATTTCACTTCACTCCTTGCAGGAAAATTCTTGCTCAGGCAGAGAAACAATTGAAACTCATTCCTCACTCTCCCTTTCTTCAGATTTCAGACATTTAAATATGAAATCAAACATTCACACATAAAAGAAAATGCATAACAGAGAGTAACCAAGCAAACATCAATCAACATATACAAACACATAAAGCAATTCAACACCATGAGTCTGAACTAAAGATCTTTGTATTAATCTAGAATTTATGTACATGGGGTTTACTCTACACAAATCTCTACTTCATATCTCCTATGCTCTCTTCTCATAATTTTGCTTATTGTTACAATGATACAAGTGAGGGTGTCTATATCTCGTTTCCCTCTTGTGCTCTAAAACTATCTAATCTAGAATTAAATTCTATCTACCTACATTTATTACACATAAATGCCTTCACCTAATACAGACAAGAGTGGGACGCTCAAGGTCTGTTTACAATATGGAAGTATGCCCTTCCTTAATTGTTTCATTTATGTTTGGCGTATTCACCTCAAAAAAATTCAAACAATTTTATCATGTGCCAAAATGCGTTGGCACCTACCCCATGCTCGCTTGATGTTGGCCATGCTCCTGCATCAGAAAGGGATAAGAGAGGAGACTATCTGAAAGTCTCATGAACTCAACTGAGAGTTCATATCAGCAAGGAGAGCTGATGGAGCAGGGTCAGAAATGCATTTTGATCATTGGGAGAATTCAAATATTCATGCCAAATAGTCCAACAGCGGCTAGTACAAGTGTTGCACATGAGGAGGTGGTGCAACAAGAATCCAAGAAAGAGGCCATGGGGGAAAATGATTTTAAAGATAACTATGTCTATGATGCAAGTGCAGCAGAGGAAAGACAACTGGCAAGGATTGTCAAAGAAGAGGAGAAGGAATAGACATTGATGTCTTCCCAACAGAAAAAGAGGAGAAT
>JASDQU010735934.1:696731-708046 GCA_032191745.1 Picea mariana | reverse complement strand
GGCCTTTATCCCAACTTGGTTCATTAATAGAACCATTCATGCACATGTTCACCTACCTTCCCTCTGAATTCTATTCCATGATGCGATGGAAACTAATCCATTGTATTGCTTTCCTTTCTTTCATTGTCAACACGTTACATTTGGTGGTTTTGGCCAATTTACACTCCTTGTTTAGGCCTTAGATAATACCAAAAGTTGTTCCCCCCTGTTGTAGCTCTCATACGTTGCTACATTTCCCCCCCAAAATGTTCCCCCCGAAGCTATAATTTTGATGAATGTGTGTTATATATGTTATTATTAGGTCCCATATTGGTGGAATGTTACTCATTAAATAAGAATCAAAATGATAATCAGTTTAAGAGTCAGTTTAAGCACACATTGAAGCATCACCACTTGTAGAGCCTGTATTTCTCGAAGCACTAATCTCCCAGTACAAGGCTATAGCACTGGATCTATTTTCATACTACACACCTTGTCACAATATACAACAACTCATAAGTTTGGTTAGGAGAGATATCTATCACTCACTTTGCAAAGATATATCTCTGGTAACAAAGGTTCCCCCCTTTGATGTTCCCAACATATTCTCTATTGAATTGGATCACTTTACTGATAGTATTGAACTTCTAGTGAACCAAATAAATAATTTCACTCATTCCTTCAAGCGGCAAAGGAAGCACGGTGAGACCCCCAACGAAATACGAACGGGCGCTCTACTTTTTCCATGCACAGTTGTGGGATGTTATGATATGGATGTATATGTATTCCACACCAAACAAACTCATGATTACGTGGATAGGATTGGTTCCATTATTATAAAGACGGGAAGTATTTCTGATGGGATGGAAGCTCTTCAAAAGCTACAGGAGAGCAATAGAATCCCACTATGCTACACCCATTTTGAGATTCTAGAGTTAGGTGATTTATGGTGGTCATTATAGAATGATTTTAGGAGGCTAAATTAGTAATGGATAAACTTGAGCTATTTATAGAGCCCAAGAAGAAGCGCAAGACTAAGGGTAAGAAGTAACTACAGTGAGACGTATGGTGATATACATGATTCTTTGGCCCCCATACTTAGAGATATATTTTATACGGGACCATACTTGCTTGATTCAATTTTAGTGTGCACATGGGCTACTCCCCGAAAATTCCCCTTTGACTACTATGGAAATCAAATTGGCTTTTTTGTTGTTGAGGATTAAAAAGAATAATATTGCATATATAGAGCATATTACTTTAATCTCTTCTCATTCCCAGTACCCAAAGCAACTATTGTTTGTACATAGGAAAATGATAACCTCAATAGTAGGTGGTAGAAGACCTCTATCCAAAGCATACTTATAATTCGATGAATCACTTTTGAATTCTGTCATTATTACTTCCATTTTCTATTCGCAGTCGCTCCTTTTTTTCTCCTACCAAAACACTGTAAACAAAGGTACGATTAGTGACTCACCTCGACCAAAGGTACATTAAGTGACTCGACCCAAAAAGGGTGAGAAATGAATTCACTCGACCAAGGGGGGAGGAATTTCTCAAAGCATTGAGTGAAGAGAAGTTCCATCCCATATTTGTTGTTCCTCGTTACGACCCTGAGGGTCATTTCTTTTCCCAATTATGTGGTGGCATTGGAATAGAGATGGATAGAGTTTCCCAGTTGGAGAGAAAAGGGAGAAAATATAGGATCGACTTCCAACTCGATCATAGAAGGTTCCTAAAACATGCATTTCCTTAAGTACATTATAAAGTCAATCTCCAAGCAGCCTTAGCCGACCTCTTGTTGGTAGGAAAATTACGACCCGTAGGTCCTTAATAACGATGGAGAAACAAGATCACAATTAGCCCCTGGGAAATAGCGATCTTATAAAAGAGAATCATCATGAAGAAGTGGTCTCCCCAAATCAATAGATTCATAAGTAACCCTTCCCATAATGACACTACTATAGTTGGGGATAAGGAGATAAATTGTCGTTGGATGGGTCAGATCAGCTATGAGTTTGATATGCTAGACTTAATTGCACTGCACTCTCTCACGCGGGTGTTTAGTTACATGTTCGTGTTCATGCCAAAGAAGCCGACACCGAAAAAGAATGGGGAGAGACAACCTTGATATATAGAATATAATCTGTTATGGGAAGCACGCTTTTATAGGGATGTTAATTACATCTTCCAATACCTTCACCATATTACATACTTTCAAATGGAGTCATTCCAAAGGCATCTATCTGATGACATGCTCAGTTCGAATCAATCCCACAGTGAAACGTAATCTCCTCTCCCATAACTTATAGAATTTCATTGCAGACCCCTGCTCATTCAACTGGTGTTATATTTCTTCTACAATTCCATAATACTAACGTACGATCTTATTCATAAAATCTATTTACCTCTCTCCAACAGGGAAGAAATACTACTTGGGATTCCCCTATTCGCCCTTGCACTGCATGTGTACTTCTACTAGCTTGACAAGGAGATTGCATTGAAAGGTGAGATGCACGCAAAAGATATAGGACCTATTAGTACTTCTTCCCCATTTCATTACTTAAGGCTTTGTCCATACTTTATATTATTACCCAAAAAAAGGTATAGTTCATTCCTAACCGACATGTTCTTCACTTTGGAAGTACAAAATCTTAAGAGAAGCATTTCTTTGTCGAGAAATGTGACATCCTTTCTTTAGCCTACAGTTGCATGTGAATTAACCAAAAAGGATTTAGCTTCAGGTTGATTTACCACAACTGTGGACAGTACTCGAATCGTAGGGGTGGATATCTACGAGGAGTAAACTAGATCGATTGAGTATTCTCAAGCGCTTTAGGTATTCAATATCCGAAGTCGTTCAGAGCTACTAGTTACCTATAACATATACTATATATTGAGATATTCTCCTACACTATACCTTTATATACGCATAGTTCCAGTAAGTAATAGGAATAATATTGCCCCTAATCCATATTTATCTAGTTAGTATATCCTAGGTTATTGAATATACTAGTTTAGCCATCCTATAGAGAGGGTATGGGGGACTAGGGTATTATGATGTAAAAGAGATAGGTCATATGTTATAGTGAGTATATGGTGAAAAGTACCAGTAGCCTAACATATAGTGAGAATAAGGGTAATCCCAAGGTAATTAAGATTTCTTTGGTTTAGCTATGGCCCGCTATTCTATAGACCATTTACACGGTATGTTTAAACAAAGTCACTGTTGCTAAGGATATAAATTCTCATACGTTCTTTCTTGATTATTTACCTTGGTAGCTATTGTAAATGTCATCACTACCTTGGATATGCTAGCTATGGTAATTTTATATAGTATCCCATATACATATATACATCCTTTGTCCAACTACAGGGATATACATACCTATTATATTGAACTTCATTTATATACCACTAGAATTCCTCGATACCCATATTCCGACGAAAGATCCAATGGCGGATACACTAGTTGCATAGCCCATTGACAGGTATCAATTGAAGGGTCTATAGCATATAGTTCCACCGATGAGTATGTAACACCTTGGATAAGTAAGTCACCCCTCGTTTATGGGTAGGCCTAAGTTACTCGGATGCCCCCAATGACGGATATCTAGTACTTAGCTATCCTATATTCTTATCCCTATACTAGTTCACTCTAATCTATAGGTGGGCTATTTGATCCACATTATTGTAGTGAATACTAAAATAAAATACTCTGGATAAATATCAACTCGATCAAATACAACTGGAATTGGATTTTCTTTATAAACTAAGTCAATCAGGTGCTCTACTATGGGTGTTGTTGGACCTGGAACTATATCTACCTTTTCTTCTGTTGATGGTGGTTCTTCTACTACTCCTTCTTAGCTTTAGGTATTGTAGCCTTTGCATTTGTATTTCATAGATGAGCCTTTGTCTCTACCGGATCAACTTCTTAATAAACATAATCTACTACTCAATCTGCTACTCTTGCTTCTGTTGTTTATTAAAACACTTAAACCACAGAATCAACAACTACTTATGGGTAAACCACTAGTTATGCTACTGACCCTACTGCTGGGAAGATATTGGTGTTGGATCTAGAGATGGAGGGTATGCAACGTATGGAACTAAGGAAACTATTATAGATGGTGCCTTCGCTACTTCAATGACTTAATATACTGATGTTGGATTTTACATACAGAATGGCTTCAACTAGAATGACTAGGGGAATTACTACAATAAATGAAGATATGGTTATGACTATACATATAATGACAAGAATCCATGCCAGTACCATATATTCCTTATGTGTTAGCAAGACCTAGATTTTAGCGTGACACCGGATCGATGCGACGCGCCTTGAAGCTTAATGCCTATGGTCTAATTGGCTACGAGATCATAGGACCTTACAGTTACTAGGATTGAAGTGGAGCAGAATAATTACAGTGGGTAAGATTGGAATGAATCACAACCACATCAACTTTTGGTGAAACCAATCTTACCAACTTGAGTGGTGTTGGAACACTTGAACTCGATGGAACACCCTTATTAACACAAGTAAGAACTACATGGAATATCGGAACATCGCAAGTCAGAACTATAGCTATTGGAAGAACAACACTTATTGGAACTCCATCAGATGCCAAGACAACATAACTTGGAACATGTGCAGATCCCAAAACACTACTTATTGGAACAATCAAACTACTACTCCGTTTACGCAGAGTGCGATGGGCCCTCCATTTTCATATGGGATGCCCGACTTTGATTTGAACTCCCTCCTTACCTACTCCACCCTACAGACCATGGGTTTGGGGGCAGGGAGCTCAAATGCTCCCATGCAAGGGTCCATTGGGGGAAACTCAGCCTCGTATAATGCTATCCCTTATGGTGGGGGTCATATACCTCCTCTGCCACCCTCGCTCGGTGGTGATTTCTAGCAACTCGTTGGGCTGAGTACGAACTACAACTTGTTTGGAGAAAGTAGTCTAGGACCTCCTTCTTACACCACACCGATGGGATTCATGTCATTCTATTTTCTCAATGTGTTTGTTAATAATTCTTTTTCATCAACTGTCATCTCGGCCAGGGGAAACCCTGGTTTTGGACAACAGAATCCTATCCAGGGTACTATTCCTATGCAGGGGGAAAGTACATGAGTTTTATCCTCACAAGGACTTTGGAATCCTTGGCATGGATAAGTTCCCTCACAAGGGATGTCAACCGAGGGAAACCCCTTCCATGGTCAATGGAACTCTAGGAAAGGCTCAGTACCTATGCCCGTCGGATCAGCAGGGAGCAACCCCTTCCTGAATATTTGGAACACAATGCAGGGATAAATCCCCGCCCAACCCTCATCATCCAATTAAGGGAATCAATCGATGATATCCCAGAAAACACAGTTTTCGTACGATGGTCAAGGCCGTGGTGTCTACCAGAACCCTAGCCAGTAGCCCAACTTTTCCTGGCAACCTGGTGCCAATCAAACTCCAGGCCCCCTTTTTCTTGTACATAGTACCCAACCCAAACTACCATTTCTGGCAATGATACACCTGCCAGACTTTTCAAGGTTTCTTAATGACCTGATTTGTCATGATCTGCATTGGCCCCCCATGCCTACTAAGTTTCCCTCGGATATTCCAAAATTCGAAGGAAAGCCTGGCAAAGACCAAGGTGATCACGTGAATACTTTCCACCTCTTCGAGCACAGATGGGGGCAGTTAGGGATGCCCCCATGTCTTCTAGTAATCCCTTGGCCATAAACATTTATATGATGAAAGGTGACGCTTATATAGAGACCATGGAACATGATTACGAAATGTTGAAATTTGCCGAAAAGGGTAAAGAAGATGTAAACCCACTTGTTCCTCTCCAGATTGAGAAGATGATGGGAAAAACAATGACACACATCCCGAAAGGGACATTCAAGAAAGCTTCTCATAATCCAAATATGAGGGCTTCCAAGAACTACTCTATGGTGGAGGATTTGTCACAAACTTCTTGCGTGATGTCTTCTTTGGAGATTCTCTAGAGCTGCCTTTCATAGAGAAAGGCTCTATTATCTACCTTGGGATCTGCAGAGACTTGTAATCTAGGAACGATCATTCTCGATACGACCGACTTGAAACCTCATCTCCCTTACCATGTTGTGTTTCATATAGTAGTGGCTTACACCATGAAATATTTAACTCAGAATATCTTCCGTATGGTGGTTGATGAGAGAACCTCTACTTGCGTGATGTTGTTGGTGTGTTGGAAGGCCATTGGCCAGCCCGTTTTGTCTCCATATCCTACTTTGCTTACTGATTTTGACAGTCATTGGTTCAAACCACATGGAATCATTCCTTCTTTCCCCATGCAGTTAGGAGGGAAGACCATGTGCATCGAAGTTGTAGTGGTCGATGCGCCTCTTAACTACAAGTTTTTATTAGGAAGGAGTTGGACCTATGCAATGCATGCAGTGGTTGCCATAGTTTTTCAGGTCTTGTTGTTTCCACATGAGGACCAAATCATAACTATTGACCAACTTTCCTTTTCTTGTCCTAACCCTTCATCGAGGGAATCCACGGTCTCGATGATTGATAACCCTCAACTTGAAATTATCAACGTAGGGGTTGGTTTTTTCCCACCATTGATGGGTACTTTTGATTACCTTCCTCCTTCTGGTGATGTCAAACTTATATCGGCTGCATCCGACCAACCTAGGGTTGATATTTTTCAAGTGTCGTCATTCCGAACAACTTACTTTCATGATCCATGGAATTTTCATTCCCCATCATCTACGATGGAAGGGACAGGTCATTTTGGCATGGCCATGCCCTTGCCCATGGCAAAAGTTGCATACAGTATTGTCCAACAAGCTTCGGTCGATCCTAATCCGACTTCCGCATAGGAGTTAGATCCAGTTCTCGAACCTATTTGAGCTCAAGGTTCCCTTGCCAATATCGATTCTTTAGACTTGGTATTTCCCTGATATGAGGTGATTCTTGAGGCATTGACTGGTCCAGAAAGAACCTGGGATGATCTCCATCACAGATCTTATTTCCTCCCTGAGTTAAGAAAAATAGAGGCAGGTGAATTTGTGTTGACTATGACTAGAGATAGGTCTTGTCCTATTAATCCTATGGCTACGTACGCAGTTTAAACTGAGGGTAATATGGAAAGTATCGCTGAAATGATCCCTATATATATATCCATAACCCATGGCATCCTGAAGAATATTTTTTTCAGAGCGGACTACTCCCCCGAGGATATTCAAATCTATACCGACTTATTTAAGGAATTTCGTGACATTTTTTCTTGGTCTAACAAGGAAATGCCAAGCATTGATCCAAGAATCATCGAACATGAGATAACAACATATCCTGACACCAAGCCCATGTGACAGAAGCTTCATCCGGTGAATCCTCAGAAAGCGGCAACTATTAAGGCTGAAGTAGAGAAACTACTTAAAGTCAGTTTTATCTACCCCGTATAGTTGACGCAATGGGTGTCAAATCATGTTCTGGTTAACAAAAAAAAGGGTACGATTCGCGTGTGCATGGACTTCTGTGACTTGAACAAGGCTTGTCCAAAAGATAATTTCCCCACCCCATTCATTGATCAAATTGTCGATGAATTTGTAGGCTGTGAGGTATTTTCATTCAAGGATGGCTTTTCAGGATATAACCAGATTTAGATCGAACCCGAGAACCAACATAAAACAACTTTTATCTATCTATGGGGACCATTTTCTTATCATAAGATGCCTTTTGTCCTGGAGAATGTTGGAGCTACTTTTTAGCGGGCCATGTATTTTTCTTTCCCCGACCTTAGACATATAGTCGAGTCTTATCTCGATGATCTTTCATCACGCTCTCGTGAGACATCTGATCATCCCACACACCTCTGACAAATCTTCGAACGATGTCTCTACTATTGAATTCACTTGAATCCTAACAAGTACAGTTTATGCGTCACATCGGGTCATCTTTTAGGTTTCATAGTTTCGACAACAAGGATCATGGTCAATCCTCTTAAGGTTGAGGTGATAGTTTAATTGCCTCCCCCATGCATAGTACCCCAAATTCAGAGCTTACAAGGGAAAGTGAACTTTATTCATCATTTTATCGCAAACTATGCCGATATCACTAAGGGTTTCATGCGTTTATTGAAAAAGGGAGTCCCTTTCTCTTGGGACAAAGCCACTCAGTGCTCTTTTGAAGTATTGAAACACTATGTCTGCCCCTCTACTTCGTCCTCCCAATTATAATAAATATTTATTATTGTACTTTGCCGCTACAGAGTCGACCATCGGTATGGTCTTGGTTCAAGAGGATGATCTTCTCGAGGAGCATGTGATTTATTATCTAAGTCGAGGCCTGGTTGGGCCGAAACTCAACTTTTTCTGTGTTGAGAAGCTTGCATTGGCAACAATGCATGTTGTTCAATGGTTTCGTCATTATATTATGTTTCGTAAGACCACCATCATTGTCATTGTGAATCCATTTCAATATGTTTTGACACAATGCGTCATTGGCATAAAGATCAATAGATGGATTGTAATCCTCCAGGAATTTGACTTGGATTTTTTTTCTGCAAAATCAAAAAAGTTACTGGTCTTTGTGGAACTCATTTCAGAACATCCGATCGAATCAAGTGATGTTACGCCCGAATAATATCCTATTAAAGGAGATATTTTTCTTATCAAATCTTCGGACCCCTAGTATGGAGATATACTAGTCTATCTCTAGACTTTGAAGTACCTTAATTCTGCTTCTCACGACGAGCGTCGACGAATTCTCCATCAGGCACAAAACTATCTCATACTCGATGAAACTTTGTATCATCGAGGTGTAGATTTCATTCTTCGTCGCTGCCTTATACATGAGGAAGAATAACTCATTCTTAACGATTGCCACACTGGAGCATGTGGTGGTCATTTTTTTGGGTTGGAAACAACCCAAAAGATTCTACGAGCCGGTTACTTTTGGCCTACATTAATCAAGGATTGCATTGATTCGATCAAGATGTGCCACCTGTGTCAGATCTTCTCTCGGAAGATGAGGGCACATCCTTCTCCCATGTTTCCCATCATCGTTGTTGATCCCTTCACCAAGTGGGGAATTCATTTTACTACATGCCACTTGGCTTCATCCAGGGGGCATCATTATATCATCGTAGCAATAGACTACTTCACAAAGTGGGTCGAGGCTATGCCAACATTTAACAATGATGGCGAAACAATGACTCTCTTCATTTTTAGCCATATAGTAGCAATTTTCGGCATCCCAAAGGAGATTGTCACTGACCATGGCAGTCACTTCCATAACAAAATGATGTCCAAGTTAACATCAAAGGTCAGTTTGAGGCAAGAGCATTCATCACCCTACTACCCACAAGCGAATGGTTAGGTGGAAGCTGTGAATATGTCCCTTAATACTATTCTTCAGTGAATGATCAATTATGCCAAGTAAAATTGCCATTTTATGTTGTACTCGATGTTATGGGCCTATTGAATTTCTGTAAAGAATTCCACCAGTTTCTCACCTTTTCAAATCGTTTATGGGCTGGAAGCAGTCTTTCCTATTGAGTTCCAGATCTCATCTTTAAAGTTGGCAGTAGAGTTACTTCCAAACACTTCACCGCTTGAGGAATGGCTATTATATCTAGATTAGCTCGATGAGCAACGCCGTGATGCAGCCTTGGGCATGAGGCTCACAAGCAATGAGTCAAGTGTCAATATGATCAGTTTGTTCGTCCTCAAATTTTCTCCGAAGGAGACCTTGTCCTAGTCTACGACCAAGACAAGGATCCCCTAGGGAAAAGCAAGTTCAAACCCATGTGGTTCAGACCTTTCATTGTAAAAGAGGTCTTAAAGAAGGGCGTTTATCGTTTGGTTGACTTTGAGGGAAATTCCTTGACGGAGCCTATAAATGGGCTCTACCTCAAGAAGTATTACTCTTAGGTTGGTCACCTGGGTGATTTCTTGTACATATGTATAGTTCTTATGCAGTTTTTTGTCTCTCTTTTTTATGGACGTGTTGTTATTTGTGTCATCTTTTTCACTGTGGCAGATGTCAAGTGAATCAAATGTGTTCTTTCGGTTCATGTACGATGCTAGATGACACACTTAGAGGCTTGGTTCCGCAGTTTGGTGATTTTCACGCCTCAAGGCCAGTTGTTATCTTCCAGAGGTATCTGTCTATGTGACGCTACAAACAATGTCGTCGAGTACAACATAGTGATAGAGTTTCTTCATGACTCTTTGTTGCATGGAATTTCTCACCTCTGGGTCTAATTATATGCTCAGCTGGTTGTGTCCTAGTTAAATGAAGTTTACCATGTTTATGATCCTACATTACACCGACACTTCCTTAGGGTACGTCTCTTAGAACATTGCTTTGATTACATTATGTATATCCATGTTCCTAGGAGATTAAATCAAATCATAGATACTCTAGCTAATGAAGTATTAGATTGGTATGTTGCACACACATAAAAAGAAGCACACACATACACATGTACATAAATTTGTAAAAATGTGATCCATAAGACAATAAAAGATGTGTGTATATATATATATGTCAAAAGTGTCAGATTACATAGGTGGGCATGAATGCCTCAAAAAATAACATCTGTTATACATCACGGGGCTTATGCCTTAAAAAATATGCAAAGAGTGGCCTCAACACATAATGACTCAATCCTATCTAAGCTCGGGGCCTACTGGCCTTTCCATAGTGAATGATGATGTTAGACAAATGTTGGAAAAGTTGGAACCAATTCCATGGCAAACCCAACTACAAGAGGCTGCATGGATGGAGGGATATCCTTGATCTCAACCATGGGAACAACATGAATGAGGACGGTGAGGTTCCACTCCACCCGTCTCAAAAATATCTCACCCTCTCTGGTTGGAGGTCCCCCTATAGCTAATGGTCCATTGACTGCTTCTGGTACTGCCTCTGGTCAAGGACATCACCTAGTCCTCACGAAGTCTGTTGGGTGCACTGGTCCCATGTCTGTATATAACATATACATAGATGTCAAATACTCTGATACATATAAAAATGATATATATAAAATAAACTAAAAATTAAATAACTTTAAAAAACATGTACGAACATATCTGGATCTTTGGAGAAGTTGATTCCATCATAGGGGTAGTCCTCTATCGTTGGAATCTATCATTCCCACTAGTTGAAGAATTTGTCATCGAAGGCCTTTAGGGTCCTTCCTCCCCCCTTTCATGGCATCAATGCTTACCATATACATACCTCTGGGAAGGAGGCCACATGCCTCCGTACTATATCTCTCAGACTCAAATTGGGCACCCTCTCGAAGAAGAACGAGCATAGAATGGTGTC
>JASDQU010735934.1:677693-696653 GCA_032191745.1 Picea mariana | reverse complement strand
TGGTCATACTCCAATCAAAAATACATGCATCTAGGAACCCCATTGCACAATACATGTGTGCCTAGGAAGCCTGGTGTAGGGTCGTGGTTCCAATGATCTGCCCAATGAGAAATAGGATCACCTTCAGTGACAAGTTGGTGATTTTTTTATGGGAACTTGAGAACCTACTTTCTCAGTGACGACCTCGCAATGCATCTCGATGTAGTTTGTGATGTTGAAGGGCCCAGGGGAAATCTATGCAGATTGACTGGTTCCCCTCTTCTTGAGAGGCCAGTCAAGAATTATATATCCTCAGTCATTGGAGTCAATGAATTCCCCTCAATCATAAATTCCTATGTGTCTGGGTGCCAGTAATCCACTAGGGTGTTCAGTAGCCTGGGTTGTGCCCTCATAAGTGGACATGAGAAGAACTTCCACAACCCACATTGTTTCAATGTGGCAATGGCAGGAGGGTCCTCATCAACCAAGATATCGATTTCCTCGTGTTCTCTCTCCCTCCAATGGATATACATCATGTTCCATGACAGTTCAAAGGGGAGTTAGCTCTTGCATATTTATTTTTTCCATGCTTTTGAGGGTGTACGTGGGTTGTTTAGGACACAGTCATGTATCTTCCATGGGAATATTGTTTTCTTCCCATGGACATATGCGGGTTGTCCTTGGACAACCCACGTACAGGTATGGTGGCCCTTTTTTACGAGAGAAAGCCCCCCCAAAAAACCAAAAACAATGCATAAAAGAAGAGTGGAAATGCAAAAGGGATGATTTTATACTTTCTTGGTCCAAGCGGAAGTTCATTTCGTCCAATGAATCTCCCATAATCAACTTCTTTAGAAAAGGGGTATTTTTTACCTTCTGGTTAATTTTCAAATTGCAATGGTGAAAATGAGCTGTAAGCTTCTATTTATAGACTTTTTTGGCCCTTTTTACCACTTTTTAAAACCCTTTTATCATTTTTTCTGAATTGTAAATCATTTAATTTGGTTCTTGAGTTTCTTATTGGATGTTATGATGCACTTTGCCTTTTGGTTTGGTAACTTTTTTGGGAGATGGGTCACTTCTAAGGTTCCTTTGGTAAAAGTTGATTTTTCGAACGTTTTGCATATAAATTAGGATTCCACCTCCACTTTTTTCATCTTGTTGTCTTTTCCACTTTTCCATAGGATTGATCCCACCAAAGTGCGACACAGAAACATCATTGTTTCTTTATAAGTGTCATGATTAGGTGGTAGAGCCTACCTTTACATGGATTCCCTAGATAGATCCTTGTTGCATTTTGGCGTCCATGTTGTCTATAACAACTTTAGGCTTGAGAGTCCTTGTTAGTCCTGTAATGATTACGAGTTTGAGCCTCATTCATCTAATGTACCATCACTCTTTCCCTCACCCTCAGGACTCCCAAAATGAGAATGCTTTGTTGTCTTTCAAGCTCACTTTGGAATACGAAAGAAACATCCAACAAGAATACATTTATGCTTTGCAATATTGTCTGGATTAACTAAGAAAAGTAACCTCCTGGAGTTTTTTTTAAGCCCTTTTCAGACTCTTTAAACATGAAAATATTTCCAAGCGAGCTTGTTGTCCTTCATGATCGCCAAACTCAAATTTGAAGGCACGTCTGTCCAATGGTAGTTTACCCCTTTTTCGGTCTAGATGATTAATTTTATGAACAAAGGTATACTCGAGGAACTTCGGTTCGCTAGAAGAGTATCCTCAGGTATAAGTTTAACCCTTTTTCAGGCCCGAGGGACTAAATTTATGAAAAAGGAAAATTCTCCTTGGTTTTGGTTTATAACCTTTTTCAAGCCTTGGATATTACTTATGAAAAAGGAACCCCCATGGAGTCCATAGTTAATCTCCTTTCAGACTCCCTAAAATTCAAAAGATTGTCGAGTGACCTTGTTCCTTCACACTCGTTAAATTGGTCCAGAAGAAAATCTATTGGCATGATTTTACCCTTTTTCCGACCTGTGGATTATGGAGGAAAAAGGTACACCTCAGGAGATTCATATCACCAGGAGAGTTCTCCTCAGTGAATTTTATACTTTTTCGAGCTAAGGAGACTAAATCTAGAAAAAGGCAGCGATTCCATAGTTAAGCTCTTTTCAAACTCCTTAAAATTGAAAATATTTCTGAGTGATCTTGTCTTTGTCACACTCATTAAAATGGTTTTGAATAGACATCTTTTCGATGTTAGTTTACCCCTTTTTTTGAACCGACTAGACTATTTCCAAAAAAGGTACCCAATGGAGTCTTCTTTTACGTTTTTTTTCAGACTGTCTAAAAATGAAAAAAATACCACGCTTACCTTCTCTGGGCTCATTAAAATTACATTGAAGGGGGTTTCATTGTGTCTTTCTAATCACATTTGCATCTCTTTGTCTTTAGCCTAATGCCAGCGCCATGTTGCTCACTCGTTTTGTACATTGGCAAAGATTTTTTAATGTATTTCATCCATCAGATGCTCTTCTGACCTCACACATTAGGGGGCATCTATTATAACCATAAATTTCTCTACATATGCATACTTGGATTTTGACCCTCTTACTTGCATTTTTTTCCAAGCCATCACTAAATTGCTCTTCTAAAAAACCCATTTTTTGAAGATGTACGCGCCCTGCACAATACTGCCCATGTACATATGCTTGCTGCACCACTAAAACCTATGTACATATGCATGTTGAACCACTATAGCCCGCATATACTTGCAAAAGTTGCAAAAAATAAAAAGTTTCAAGGAATTCATTGAGATTACGGGCTATTGGGTAGTTTCCCAACTAATCCACCACCTATATCCTGTCACCCAACCAAATAACCATCCTTTTGTCATATAAAAGGATTTTTTGGGGTCTCATTCCACATCTATACATAAGAACAATGAAACTCTACCCATTTCACATCCCCTCCTTGCCCCAAGTAATTGCATCCCTTTTGTGAGAATTGCCTAAGAATTCCCCAATTTTCCCTTCTTCCTCCATCATAACCCATTCACTTCCCCGAAGAGATCTGAAGGTTGAGAGGAGAATCCATACAGAGGTACACTTGGAGCTTGGTGAAAAGGATCCTGAACCAGGTTCGTGGAGAAATAGTCAGCTTTGGCTGTAAAAGGTATAATCATTGAATTATCAATAAAAGAGCTACTTTTCATGTCCCAAATCATGGCATGTTGAATGTTTTTAATGGTTTATGTTTGGATATTCTAACATCTAGCCCTTATTTGTATATGAGTTGCATGTTTGTAGCTTTTTGTTTGTTTGTCTTTGAATGCAGGCAATCCTTGGTAGGATTTTTGCAGTCAGCGAAGCTTTCAAGTGCAAGAGGATCATCACTGAACGTAGAGTAGAGGTACAATTACTTGATCCTTCTCATATTTTATTTTCTTGTATAAGTCTGGGGTATGTTTGGGGTAGTTAGATAAGTATTTGAATTTTAGACTATTGTGATCTTCCTACATTATGAACCCTAGTGTAGTCTTAAGGGGGTTTTTCCCTCTATCACCCTCATTTGAAATAATGTGCCCAAGCAACTTCCCCTCTTCCATGCCAAAATTAGACTTCTTGGGGTTTAATGAGATGCCAAAATTTCTACATTTTTGAAAAGATCTTCTTAGATGTTTAAAATTTTCTTCATTAGAAATTGAATATACAGTGATATCATCTAAGTAAATAACAATAAATTTATCTTTCTCATCAGCAAAGGCTATATCGATATCTCTTTGGAAAGTTGCTCCTGCATTCATGAGCCCAAAAGGCATTTTGGCATACATGAAAGTGCCCCATGGTGTTGTAAAGGTTGTCTTTTCCTGATCATCAGGGTGTACCATGATTTGATTGTACCTAGAGAAACCATCCAACATTGATATTTTTGAGAACCAACCACTTTCTATAGAATGTGATCCATCTTAGGCAGTGGGTAATTGTCCTTGAGAGATACCCTATTCAAATTTCAAAAGTATACACATAATCTGATCTCTCCACTCTTCTTTCTGACAGGTACCATATTCACCACCCACTTATAAAATCTCAGAGATACTATGATCTTGGCTTCAAACAAATTTTTTATCTCTTTTTCAATTAATGGCAACAACAAAGGGTTAATTCTTCTTAATTTGTTCTTGAAAGGTTTATGATCCTCTTTGATTGGAATCACATGTTGAATCACCTTAGTATCATAAAAATTTATATCCTCATAACTCCAGGAAAAAAAATTAGTAAATTCTTTCATTAAATTGATATACCTTTGCTTGACCCAATGTTGCAATATTCAACATCTCCATAATTTTCAGTAATTTTAGGACTCCTAGGCACATCATTGTTGTCAAAGAGTTTTTCTAGTGGGGCTATGCCTTTGGGAACGATGTTATTTTTTAGTTTCATTATATCCTTACCAACAATTTGATTCTTGAAATAAACATCATTTGTGAACACAACTGTATCTTCTTCTTCACAACAATATTCCTCATCAATATTCAAATTTGCAAATTCACCATCCATCTTAAGGAAACTTTCTATTTGTTTATCATCTTCAAAATTCTTCCAGTACTTAATGTTATCAGGTACTACTAGCCTGTGCTTGACCTCAATCTCATATCTTTTGTTAGGAAAAATTGGAATTTTCAAAACTGAGGATGAAGTAGCCAAAGCATTAACAATTTGATTTCCCCCCCTTGGAATCACTGAAAGATTATACTCTATAAATTCTTTAAGAATATCAAGCACTATATTCCTATAGGCTCTTAATCTAGGATGATTTTCTTGATATATACCCTTTATCTAATTTATAATCAGCTCAAAATCCCCATGTACAACTATCCTCCTAGCACCCATTTCTTTCAAAGTCTTCAATTCAAACACTAATGCCTCATATTCATCCATGTTATTCGTGAAATCAAAAGCAAGCTTATAAGAACAAAGTTTGGTACCTGATTTGGGGGGTTTAATCCATCAACCAGCCCTTGCTCCTTCTCTGTTGACAGCTCCATCAAAGCTCATATTCCACATTTCTTTTTCTGGTTTGTTTTTCTAATCTAAAAATTTATGTGTTTTTTGATCAGGTTTGTCTTTGATAGCCATATCAGTCTTTGGCACCTCCTCTTCAAAACTCAAATCATTAAAGAAAATAGAAGAACCAATCTCAGTTTCCACAGAATAAATGGGATGGTTGTTTGGCTGGGCTTTGTTACTGAACATGTATTTGAGCAATACTTCCATGTACAACCTCCTATCTTGACCAAAAACAGGGATAGTGGTGTATGAAATATCCATTTGCAAGGTCCCTTTCAACTTTGCATCCCATGAACTAGATAACAGCGTGCCAAATTTAGGAGGGATATCATCAACCACTACATCCATGACCATATTTTTTGCTGGAATTTGAAACAAAGATACCACCAGATATTTGATTAGGCCCAAGCACTTCACCTTCCTTAAATCAAAGGAGAAAATATATTTGTAAGGAATTGTAATGTCCATGACCACCTTGGGCATTAGATTATGGGATGCTCCTGAATCCAACATATCATTATGAAAAGTCATATCATGAATCTTCAGAATAACATAGAAAGGAGGGACCTCATCAGCCTCACTACTCTCCTCTACACGTGGACCAAACAAGATGGTAGGATGATCATCTTGTATATTTAAAGTATCAGAATTTTATTCCATCTTGAGCATCGTAGTGATCTGATTTCTATATTCACTATTCTTTATCAATTCATTGAATGGAACAAAGATTTTAATTTTGGCCATGTCACTTTCAAAATTAAAGGAAGATGAGGTTTTTTCTACCTCTTTGATGACTGTCACCTTTCTTTTTTCAAGTACTTTATTTGGAGGTTCTTCCTTCTGCTTTCCTTTCTCCATAACATCCTTTCCAACAGAGTCCATGTTAGGCTGACTTGAAGAAGGTGTGTTATTTTGAGATTCTTTGGTAGTATTTCCCTTTGGAGGATTTGCAGACACCTTTTTGTTTCAAAGATTATATTGTTTCTGGAATTGCATGATGGCATTCTGTAGCCCTATCTTGTAATATTCCTTTTCCAGTAACAACCTTTCATCATTCTCCTACATGAATATTTCATTTGCATCCATGAACTGATCATGTTCTTCTTTATTAAAAAACACCTATGTTTCATCACCATCACAACAATGCATGTGTCTTCAAAAGTTTCATCAAAATTTTCATTTACATAAATACTTTGAAAAGGAGGTCTTATTTGATGATCACCCTGGTTCCTCTCATAACTTTTTCGGATTTGTGGAACTACTGGTCTCCTTTGATTCCTGGGTGGAACATCAACATGTTCTTTAGTGTTAGGCTTATTATCTAAATACACCCTCTCCATGATTTTATCCATGCTCTTCATCATCAATTCAAACCTCTCTTCTGATGATTGTGAGGTTGAAGGTTGTGCCTTGTCTTGAACCTTTTTCATGTCCCTATCAGAATTATATTTGATCTTTCTTGAAGCCATTAGATTTAATTCAACTTCTATTGCATCACTCATCATATAATATAGTGAAGTGGATCTTATTTCCTTTAACAACAAAGAAAAATCTAGGAGGAGGTTTTAATTCAATAGGAATTGAGTTGTAGACTTTTATAAATCTAGTTGAAAACTCCTATACTGTTTCATCGGGTGACCTTATCATGTTGTTGTACTAGGTTAGCAACTAAAGGGAGTTTTTCTTGTCACCCCACTTTTCAAGAAAAATTGTTTCAAAGGCTTCAAAATTTAAGATACTTGCTACTGGGAGAGCTCTGAACCATTTTTTGACTTCTCGCGCAAGACTTTGGGCAAACAGCTTCATTTTTTCATCTTCAAATCGGCTTCTTCTAGGTCCACGAAATCATTGAACTAGTCTAAATATTTTTGGGCCAACACATTTCCTTCAATATCATATAAGTTAATCCTCTAATTATATTCCTGGGGCAAATCATGTAACTAGGCAGATAGAACAAGAGAGGAAAACCTAGCTTCCATGGTTGCAGTAAGAACTTGAAGTGGTTGTTGGTTCTAAGTAGGAATCACAAGAGGCTTAATAGAGGAAACTAAAATTAAATCTTGGAACCTCTTATGATCAAATATGATTACGTTCAAACTGGACTCGGATTTAGTTCTGAACAGAGCTTGCTCAAATTTCAAATCAAAATCAAGGTCTTCAATGCTTTTCACTCCATCTTTGGGAAAAGATAGATATATGTCTAGACACAAAACTGGGCTTACTAACCTTTCTTTTCTCTTGTGTACAATTTTCTCAAGATCAGACACAGGGATTATTGCTTCTGGGTCTGGATTTCTCCTGGTATGAATTCTCTTGGGAGCCAGGATTTCTTGCTCAAGCTACTTTGTGTTACTGGTCTCTTTATAATGGAGTCACCAGGGTAAATTTAGTCTGAGACAATAAGGTGTTTGATTCACTGTCACCCTCAAGAATCATATATGAAACTTTAATTCGTTCTTCTCCCAAGGAAGATTTCACTTTCGATCCACGGTAGCGGCGCTAGAATGTTAACACTCTGTAAATTTGTTCAGCTAATAAAAAAAATGACAAAGGTAACCTACAAACCAACATTAGAGTTGGGTACTAGTCTACTCAACTCAGAGATGGATCTCTCCTATCACTTGGTATTCAACAAATGAATTTTGTTTAGAAATCAATGGCTAGGTTTTGTTGTTTTGAAGGGTTTTTATAATTTTGTTGGCAAGGAAGAGGAGGGACACTTAGGGCTATGGAGTAAAACTTATAAAATGAATGGAAGAACTGACTGGTCAGTATAACTCTCCATAGGACAAAGGATAAATGAGGTGATAAATATAAGTTATAAATTGTAAATTTGCAGAGTGTAAGAAGAAAGGAAAAACATATAACCGTATCAAATCATTAAATAAATGAATTCTGACATTAGTTAGGAACAAATTAACATAGTTTAAATTTCTTAAGCCAATATCATCACAAGATGAATTCTCAGCCTTTAACTTTCAAATTTAAATAGAAGACAATGTAAATGAAATCATAGATAAAGGAAATACATACAAATAGAGGAGACAAAACTCAAATCACCACTATTAGAAACTTTTCACGGAAACTTCAAGACTTATGCATGTGTATTATATTCAACTTCAGAAAATTACATTCAAGTTATGAATAGCTAAAATCATGCCCTTACACTTCTTCCAACAACTAATACATTTGGAACTCCTAATATTTATACAATTTGAGTTCCTTCGGTTTGAAACCGATTACAATGATAAAAATGAAACGTTTCGGTTTCTGAAACTGATTACAATAATTACAAGGGACATTTTTTATTTTGAAACTAATTACAATGATTAGCAAGAAAATGTTTCATGATCTAGATTCTAGTTCCTCTGGCGTTTTAGTTTCTTTCTTCACCACTTGTCTTGTTCTAGTCTTCCACGTGATCTTCCATCTTTAGTGACATATGGACATTATCTACTGGACCCTGGAAAACTGCACTTTGTCTTACCCAACCGTATTATCTCCTTCCATTGCAAGTCAGAAGGAATATCATAATCTATCATTTCCATGATCATGATCTCCAGTTCAATGCAAGAAGCATATGACATGACTGGTAGTCCAATTTTGACTGTTTTGAACTGATTCAGAATCTCAAAGTCTGTAATAATATGCCCAACCAGTGTAGCTCCTTTCAAATTTTCCTCTAGGGTTTCAAACTTGGAATGATCCATTTTGCACTGAGTCAAGAAAGCATTGTATTATTTCTGATCATATAATTATCTTTTTCCATCCAAAAATGGTGGAAGTCCTTTGATAAACAATTCTTCAAACAAATCCTTGAACTCTTGCACACTTTTCTCCGTCTGTGTTTCCTTGGTTTGTACTGATTTCAACAGGTTATGTTTAGAAATAACCCTCCTGGCCCGGATAATCAATGTATTTTTGTATTTAACTCCAATAGTACGAAGGTCTACAGTAGGAATGGAGTTGAGTAGATTTATGGTGTTTTGGGCCCATTCTGATTGCTTCTTTGCTAAAGTTTCATTTACAACAGTACACCTGCTTCTGGTTGTGATGGCTATGTTTTATTTATCATTGATGAAATTCAAATACACTCTTAAATTGGAAGATTCAGCAGCTATAGACTCCCATATGATATACTTGGCCCCCTACTATAGGCCTTTTCCTCTTAATCTCATCTTCAATTTATCTATCATTTCCTACAAGACTTCATTATCCTTTTTCAAATTGAGCCATTCTTTCATTCTTTGCCTTCATTTCCTGCTTCAATTTCTCCATGATCCATTTTATCCCTTTGATTTCTCCTTCTTTCAGGCTAACTTGTGACATACCCTGAACAAGTCCTTCAGTGTTTGGCCTAGCTTATGCAGCAGGAGGTACAACTACAACCCTATTTACAAATTTTGTCTGCTCTTATGACCACTTCACATTTTCTTGTTCTAGCTACAAAACCCTATCCTTGTAGTCCAATGCCTCTTGACGAAGTGCTTCATGTTCATTTTATAGAGCAACCTATTATGTTGTTTGTGGATGCTCTGTAGAAAACATTTTCAATTTCTTCTTCAAACTTTGAATTAATTTATCTTTCTCATCCAATGAGGATTTCACCCCTTGGGGGCCTTCAGATTCCAGCCTCTTGACCTAAGTCTTCCAAGCTCTGCTAGATGTTTTTTCTTGCCTCAAATTTCCTTCCAATTTCATTGCATAAGATGACATGTTTGAATTCTTCAAGCTTAAACTCATGTAATCAGAATACTACATATCACTAGTATTCTTATGGAATTTGACCTTGTCTGGAGCACTGATGTTGTCATACCTTAATCTTAGATAATTTTTCTTCATCTGCAACTGCAATGTTAAAGGTCCTCTTTTGAACATACCTTACTGTGAACAGAGAAGATTTGTGTTGAGAAATATTTTCCACTTCAGGGACTAAATCCCTCATCTCACCCAGAGCTATTTTCCCTTCTCAGCATAATGTTTTGCCAAATATTATTTAGATTTATAATCTTCCCCAGATGTTTTATCAAAGATGTGTTTATTGTTACTATAGGTTCTTGATCTGCCTTTATTTTGGAGTTTTCTTTCCTTTTCAACCTCTACAGTGCTCGTGCCACTTTCCACCATATCTAGATTTACTTGTTCTCTGGGATCTTCCTCCTCTAAATTCACTATCCATGGAGACTATGAAATATTCATCTTCATAGGAGTAGTTTGTCAATCACTCATGCCCATGGCCTCTGAACTACTTCTATTTCTAGGAACACTCGTCTTAGGAAATTTGACTATTAGTTTATGAGGATATTGTTGTGTTTGACTTTGTTGCAAGGTTTCCTCCACTTGTTGTGTTTGAATTTGTTGCAAGGTTGCCTCCACTTGTTGTGTTTCAGTNACTTCTAGGTTTTCCATCTTATCAAAACCCTCAACATGTTCATGCTAATAAGGGATATGTTTGTTCATTAATCTTATGTTTAATATGATTGGGTGTGGATAATATCTTCTTCCCTGTAATTGTGCAAAACCAAACTCTTTGAGCTTTTTTTGAATCTGAGATAAGCATGATCTAGTTTTGAAAATAAATGGGCCAGTGATAAAAGGGAACTTGAGGTTGGAGGCTTTACACAACTTTAGGAAATGCTCTATCTCAGATATAACTCTTTGCCTGATGAATTCAAGGGAAAATATTATGGGGGTCATAACAATAGGCAATAGATAGGGGGATTCATGACAACCATAAACCCATATTACTGTTGACTACATGAATAGTACCCAATCCCCCACTCTGTTCTCTATATTTGGCCGTAGATATCTCCTCATGTCATCCAAAACTCTAGGTAGGTTGGTGTTGAAAATCAAACTGTAAACTTTGGACATGACTATGTTTATAAAGATAAGCAATGTATTCCTTTTACATTCAGTTGATACAAATTTTTCTTCAGGAAATTCTCTCTTATTGGTTTCCAAAAAAATATTCAGTAGATAAGTGTAGTATCTTAAATGCCTTAGAGAGAGAAAAATCACTAGCTGTTTATGGATATTATCAGCTATGAATTGATCAAAATTGATGCGGACTGACAGACTAGACTCTGACTTAAAAAAGGTCAAAATGAAATTGAGCATGGCTTGGACCACATGTTTATCATTGTCTGGACCTAACACTTGACTTAAAAGGAAACATACCCATTGGAATTCAATTACCATTATACTCACATTCATTGGCAAAGACAGACTCTCTGAGAAATGTTCTGGTTTGACAATTGTCTATAAAAATTGATCTTGGACTTCTGATGGACATTTTCTGTATACTCTAATTATATTTTCTTCATTGAAAGGTTCGGACATTGCATATAAATACTTTGGTATACCGAGGGAATATTGAATTTATAGACACTCTACCCTACACATGACCTCGAATACTTGTTTATTCATGATGACTCTTTCTTCATGTGAATAATGTTCGATGCACCAACCTATAAATTCGGAAAAAGGGAAAGCAATTTCGACAACATAAGGGACTATGGTGGCCTAGACTTCTTCAAGGAATGATATACACCTTCCTACTTTATCGGGCAGGCTGCTTCTGGACACAGAGATGGGCGAAATGGTGATTTCGGTATCAAAAATGTATGAATCTCGGTCATTGAGGGCTTCTTCATTCGCCACAGGATCTTGTTCTGTTACTGAAGTGGATCCATGGTTGCGATGAAAAATACTTGGAAAAGAGAGGAAATTGCATGCAATTGGTGTACTTTTGAGCTGCATTTGAACGAGGGTGATCACGCCAAGTTTCAAACGGTCCAGTGTTTGAAATAATAATAAAATAAATAACAAATTCCCTTTCATACTTTTCCAAATTTTGGGGTCGTGAGGAAGTGGTTTAGGGCAACCCACTTTTCACCTCGAAATGCACTTGGTGGTGCCATGTATCCCCAAACAAAAACCAAGGTTTGAATTTCATATCACTTTCCAAAATTAACCTCTGCACAGTTTCTCCCCTCGAAATCATCCTCGATCATCGATCTTGAGAGTTCACGATCTGCGATGTATCAGGGCCCACCATCTTAGCACTCCTGTCAAATTTAGCCTCTTCCTACCATATTTAGCCCCTTCCCTAGTTGATTAGGATTCCAAACCAATTTAGCATCTCACTAGATCCTAAAATCTTGATTTCACATAAAAAAATTAATGGCGACTAACATAACCTACCTATGGGTCAAGGTGGGCCCCATGGGGAACATACTATATAATTATGTAACAACTGGATCAAGGACCTATGAATACATATAAAGTTAGTTATGACCCACTTATGTCAGTGACCATGGGTCAAGGTGGTCCCCATGGGGAACATAATACATAAGGTTGTAAGTAGAAAGAAAGAAAAGGAGAGGCCTTTTAGAGATTCCAGAGGAGGAATCTTCAAAGAGGAGAAAGTTGTAGAATTTTTATTATAGTTTGCTCATTTTTGTAATGGATATTGTATCTATGATGTCTACCATGTAAATATCATTCTATATTTATGAGGAATTAATGGAAGATCAGTAATTGTTTTTACACATACTTGTATTATATGTGATTCTTGTTGTGATCTTTAGTGTTTATCTGCAATCTTTAATGCATCTTTATAATAATATATGAATCTACCTACAATAAATTATATTAAGTTTTTTTAATGATACAAAAATCATTGTATTGATATTTCTAGTGGAAATGAAATACACATTGATGAGATCCCTTCTAAGTTTTACGTTAGGATCCATTTCTTTTATATACTACCTCTATAAAATAATACCATATCCTATCCTTATGAATTTGACTCTTACAATCATCCTTATATAGGTCACTCTTTAAAGAAATAGTTCCACAACATCATACGGATGCTAAGACAAAACTATGAGACAAACTCTCTCTAACTTTATGTAAACAAAAATTAAAACAAGACCAAAATTCCATTCATAAAAAGATATGTAAGATTATGCTCCTTAATCTCATGAACAAGAAAAACAAATCCTCCAAAATGAGTGCTTCCTTTGATAATTGATTATCTTTGTGGTTGAATTATTGATAGACATGAACAAATGACACCTCTTCAAAATATAATTTTTTTTCCATAATCTTATTGAAAATAGGCCCCTAGTCTCATCCGAATTTTATGAGCAGAACAAAATGAATACAAATCTATATTATTAACATAGAGATTCAATGAAAAATAATAGAGATACAGTAAAACATGGATTCTATTAATAAAGAAATATATTGAAACTGTAAAATGAAGATTGAAACAAGCTTGCTAGAATGGTGGCAGCTTACCTTTGAGAAGAGTTGTGACGGTTGCGGTCATTCACAAGAAGATGAGTACAATGAGGCTCCAAATTCATTTTTACATCAACCATGAATTACAAAACCCTAGAAATCCAAAAACCTAACCCTAGGGGATGAAGCACCAAAAGTCATGTGAGCTCTATTGGGGTAAGCTAGAACATCAACTTCTCGGGGTCGTAACTTTTGCATACGATCTCCGTTTTAGGCGCACGATAGCCCATGGAAAGGTTTATTTGAGGAATACAGATTATGTCATCACACTATAACTTCTTCTATAGAGTGACTATGGCATGCCCAAAAACGTTGTTTAGGGCCTCAAAATGACCCCAAAATTTTAGGACCCAAAAAGATAGAAAAAAACTTCAAAGATGAAAATTGAAACTACCAAGACGAAATCTATAAGTGATCGAGTTGGAATAGGTGGGTGGCCACCAATATTCACCTAGATCAATCCTCCCCCCTAAGGAAGAAATGGTCTCCATTGTGTTGATTTCCCCCATCAGATGAGGAAATTTGTGTTGAATTTTTCCCCAGGTGAGCCACTTTCCTTGGTGTAGGAGTTGTCTTTCATTGATAACCCGATAAAGTTGGATCCTTTGTTGGTGAATTCCCTTGACCTGTGTTTCCATGATCTGATCAGTGGATGCATGCCCCATGTAGTCATGGTTGAGCTCTATGAGTGTCAATTGTTCTTCTATCTTTGAGGTGTCCAATAATGGTGGAAAATATGGTCAAAGGAGGTCCACATTAAATAATGGATGTAAGCAAAGGAAGGGGGGGATGTTGAGCTCAAAACAATTATCACCCACAACTTCGTTGATGGTGTAAGGTCCATAGAGAAGTGTAATAATCTTTTGTTGGGGCTCTGTAAGGCGTTCTTTCTACAAGTGCAACCAAACTTTATCTCCCACCTAAAACTTGTGTGGCACCTGGTGTTGATGATGGCATTGCTTGTACTTGGCATTGGTGTTCTATAAAATATCTTGAACCTATTGGATGATGTGCTAGATCGTCTCAATGAACCAGGTAGCTTTGTAGGCTTCAGTTTGGGCATGGGATGAGTCTTCCTAGGTGCTCGCAAGGGATAGTGCAATATCCATGGGACCCAAAGGTTGAAATCCCAACCCCACTTGAAAGGGGTTGTGGTCGGTTGAGTTGTGTATGGCTCCATTGTAGCTATGCTAAATATAGGGAAGACTCTCATCCCATGTGCTTGTATTCTTGGAATTGTACATGCACAATATATGCACGATCATTTGGTTGATGACCTCAGTTTGGCCATCCGTCTGGGGGTGGAAGGTAGTGGATTTGGTGAGCTTGGTGTCCAACATTGACAAGAGGTTCGACCAGAATGTGTTGAGGAACCAAATGTTCCAATGTGAGACGATGGTTTGTGGTATCCAAAAATGTACCCACACTTGTTTGAATAAGAGATTGGGAGTGGCATCTATTGTGATGCTCTTCTTGTAGGTGGCCAGAATCATCATTTTATAAAAATGATAAACCACCACAAAAACATAGTCATTTCCTTGCTTGGTTGATGGAAGGCTCAACATGTAGTCCATCGATATGGATTCCCACAGCCTGACAAGAATAGGAAGAGGGATGTACATGCCTTATTTATTAATGGTCAGTTTGGCAATGGAACCGGTAGTACAGGACCTTATATAATTGTTGATATCATGTCGAAGTTTTAGCCAATAGAAATGTTGTTGCAGAACAACCACTATCTTTTCTATGTCGAAGTATCCTTCCAACCGACTGTAGTGGGCATCCCAAATCATCTTCACTTGCTCACTTCATGGAATGTAGAGATGACCCNTAGTGGTTGTTCTGCAACAACCACTATCTTTTCTATGTCGAAGTATCCTTCCAACCGACTGTAGTGGGCATCCCAAATCATCTTCACTTGCTCACTTCATGGAATGTAGAGATGACCCAGATGGCAAAGCAACCCATCCCGGAGATGGAAATCAGTGACAGTTTTTTTTCCCCCAGCATCTGCTAGGTGGCGGAGAAGTCAGGATCTCTCTCGTAGAGTTGGGGCCATCTTATACTTGATGTTGATATGGAACTGCTGCAAGTATGTGGACCAATTATTATGGAGGTCATTCTATTATTTTCCTCATGTCTACATGAACTGCAGTAGCTTATGATAAGTGTGGATGATTGTCTTCTTTCCGAGAATGTAATGCCTCCACTAGCGAAAGGATTGAAAAATGGATTACATTTCTTTTTTGTAAGTAGGGTACTTACAAGTGGCATATGATATTGTATCACTATGATATGCCATGGGGTATCTGTGATGAGTGTGAACTGCACCCATGACATAGTCTGAAGCATTTGTCTCAATATCAAAGGCATGTTTCAAGTCGGTTAATGAGTGCATTGGGGTTGAGCACAAGAGTTTCTTCAAATCATCGAACGCTTGTTGTTGTGACAGGCCCCACATTAAATTTCCATTAACACCACCCCTGGTTACTTGGTTGAGGGCCCATGCAATATGGGAGAATCCTAACATAAACCTGCAATAGAAATTGGCAAGGCCTAAAAAGATTTGAAGATGAGTGAGTGTGGTTGGAGATTTCCAATCATGAATGACTTGGATCTTGGCTAGATCAACATGCACCCCATGTTCATCAACAATGTAGCCTAGGTATTGGACCCTATCCATGTTGAAGGATCATTTTTCCAAATTTTCATATAGCTTTTGTTGTCGGAGAGTGTACAGAACCTATTGGATATACTGCAAGTATTCTGCCCAATTCTTGTTTTAGATGAGGATGTCATCCAGATACACCACCATAAAAGGATTGGTGAAATGATACAATATATTTTCCATCATCCTCATGAAATTTGTTGGGGCATTCGTCAAACCAAAGGGCATGACCAACCATTCAAAAATACCTCCTTTAGACTTGAAGGTAGTTTTCCATACATCTGTTTTCTCTATTGGGACTTGATGTTAGTGAGACTTCATATCAATATTTCTAAAGTATTTTTCCCCCTTGAGTTGTTCAAGGAGATCGTCGATTCTAGGAATCAGGTACTAGTTCCTGACTATGATTTTATATAGCGCTCGATAATTGATGCAGAGTCACCAGGTCCCATATTTATTTTGCACAAGCACAATTGGACTTCCACACGGTGATGATTTGGGTCGGATGTGCCCCTTTTGGAGAAATTATTGGATCTGATGCTTGATCTCCTCGTTTTCTAACAAAAAGTAGTGATAGACTGGCCCATTGGGTATGTCGGGGGTCAAATCAATTGGATTCTTGCCTGATAGTGTAGAGGTACCCCAGATGGTGAGGAGAAGATGTCATTGTATTCTTCCATGACCTATCCACTTGCTTATGTTGCATGGAGAGATCGATTGCGGAGGCCATGGATGTGGCTGCAACCTTATGCTCACTTTGAGAGATAATCATGAAGAAGAGAAACTTCCCGATATGAGAGATGAACTTTCTGCATTGCTTGGTATAGATCAAGGAAATGGCAGTATGTGGGACTACCTCGTGTATCTTATACAATTTCCTGTCCAAGGTAATAATAACATTGCGAGGCCTAGACTTATACACAACATGGTGTTTCCATAAATAAGGTTGCCCCAAAATAACATCACAAACTTCAAGGGGAGAAACATCACACAATACCTCATATTTGAAGGGCTTGATGGCATAGGCCAGTAAACACTATTGGATGGCATGAAGATCACTTCCTTGGCGGAGCCATACAATGGTGTATGGTTGCGGGTTCATTGTTGTCGGCAGGGCCAACCACTTGATGACCTCCTCTAAGATGAGGTTCTTCTGGCTACCACTATTAACGATGAAGTGTAGTAGAGTACCCTTCACCCACATCTGTGAATGAAAGAGGCGCTTTCCTACCTCTGTCTCATCAAGTTCACCGGGATGGATCTTATTGGTAACAACAGTGGCACTAGGTTCTGCGTCAATAATTTGTCTCCACTTTTCTTGTTCCGACTCAAAGTCAAAACCTACATCTGATTCAGAGGATTTCACCTCAACCACCAATGACTGCTTTAAGTGGCAATCAACAGTGTTATGCCAGGGGATCTTATGGAAGTTGCACCACTTCCTAATGTCTTTCTTCATTTTTCCATTGTCCTTATTTGTTTTTGGATTATATTGGTTGTCCCAAGGTTTTCCATCTTTGCTCTTCCCTTTGTTTTGCAGGTTGGGGTTTCCCTTGCCCTACTTTTGCTATGAGGGGTTCCCAAACCCAAATTGTCACAGCTTTTGTTTAAGTTTCTACTCAATTTTGACAACATATCGATAGGTCACACCCAAGGACAAGATGTCTAGAAAATCCATTTCTTTATAGATGTATCTATGGAGACCACCACAATACTTGAGAACCATATGTTTCTCAGAATATTTGATATCCATCTTGGTGCACAAGTTATGGAAGATATTTACAGTGTGGTCCGTCTTGTGTACAAGTCATCATAACTTCCAACAAGGTAGTATTGTTCCTTAATAACATCCCTGAAGGACTCCCAGGTGAGTGTGACTGTAAATAGTGAGGGTTACTATGTTTCCTTTTCCGCAAAGAAATTCTCCCATCAATCTTTCACATGGGCGATGACTTTGAGGAGTGAAAATGTAATATTTTCTCGATTGGAAAAATTATGGACAAAAAAATATGCTTCTAGCAGATTCAACCATTTGTATACAACATCTACATCTATTTGACCTTTAAATATAGGAATATCAAAGTTGATCTATACCTTGAAGGGGGCGATGACTCCGCTCAAGGAAGATGCATCATATATTGGTATCCATTGAAGGATTTGCAAAAAACTATCCATCATATCGTTCCTCTGTTGCACAAGGGATTCCTTGAGAAACAATTTGAAAGGATCTCATGACCCGTAATATTTCTTTTCTCCCATTATGGAGGCTCTGAAGGCTCCAAAGGTCTTTTTACATCAACCATGAATGAGGCTCCAAAGGAAATAACATGAGTACAATGAGTCTCCAAAGGCCTTTCTACATCAACCATGAATGGAAAAATCCTAGACATCCAAAACCCTAACCCTAGGAAATGAAGCGCCAAAAGTCACATGGGCCCCGTTGGGATAAGTTAGTACATCAACTTCTCAGGGTCGTAGATGTTGCATACGATCTTCATTTTATGTGCACGATAGCATGTTGGAAATTTATATCCAAAGAATACACATTATGTCATCACACTCTAACATAATTTACAACGTGACTCTGGTGGGCCCAAAAAATGTTGTTTAGGGCCTCAAAATGGCCCCGAAAGTTTAGGACCCGAAAAGCTAGAAAAAAACCGCTAAGATGAAAATTGAAACTACCAAGATGAAATATGTAAGTGATCTAATTGGAATAGGTGAGTTGCCACCGATATCCACCTAGATCAATGTCCAAGTTATAAATGTTACATTTACCATTTTCCCAGTCCATCAAAAGTTTGGAGTCACCAAAGAAATGTAGCCTCTTAACTTGACTACCCACTGCAGCGTTAAGTAGGATCCAAAGGGCATAGAGTTTTTCTCTATTGTTTGTTCCCAAACCTATTGGGAGTGTGGTTTATCATAGTATACTTTTTCATGTTGTTTATTTTTCAATGGAAAGTTTAAAGAGGGTGG
>JASDQU010735934.1:660049-672736 GCA_032191745.1 Picea mariana | reverse complement strand
CTTTCAAAATTAAAGGAAGATGAGGTTTTTTCTACCTCTTTGATGACTGTCACCTTTCTTGTTTCAAGTACTTTATTTGGAGGTTCTTCCTTCTGCTTTCCTTTCTCCATAGCATCCTTTGCAACAAAGTCCTTTTTAGGCTAGCTTGAAGAAGGTGTGTTATTTTGAGATTCTTTGGTAGTATTTCCCTTTGGAGGATTTGAAAAAACCTTTTTGTTTCAAAGATTATATTGTTTCTAGAATTCCATGATGGCATTCTACAGCCCTATCTTGTAATATTCCTTTTCCAATAACAACCTTTCATCATTCTCCTACATGAATATTTCATTTGCATCCATGAACTGATCATGTTCTTCTTTATTAAAAAACACCTATGTTTCATCACCATCACAACAATGCATGTGTCTTCAAAAGTTTCATCAAAATTTTCATTTACATAAATACTTTGAAAAGGAGGTCATATTTGATGATCACCCTGGTTCCTCTCATAACTTTTTCTAATTTGTGGAACTGCTGGTCTCCTTTGATTCTTAAGTGGAACATCAACATGTTCTTTAGTGTTAGGCTTATTATCTAAATACACCCTCTCCATGATTTTATCCATGCTCTTCATCATCAATTCAAACCTCTCTTTTGATGATTGTGAGGTTGAAGGTTGTGCCTTGTCTTGAACCTTTTTCATGTCCCTATCAGAATTATATTTGATCTTTCTTGAAGCCATTAAATTTAATTCAACTTCTATTGCATCACTCATCATATGATATAGTGAAGTGGATCTTATTTCCCTCAACAACAAAGAAAAATCTAGGAGGAGGTTTTAATTCAGTAGGAATTGAGTTGTAGACTTTTATAAATCTAGCTGAAAACTCCTATACTATTTCATCGGGTGACCTTCTCATATTGTTGTACTAGGTTAGAAACTGAAGGGAGTTTTTCTTGTCACCCCACTTTGCAAGAAAAATTGTTTCAAAGGCTTCAAAATTTAAGATACTTGCTGCTGGGAGAGCTCTGAACCATTTGCTGACTTCTTGTGCAAGACTTTGTGCAAACAACTTCATTTTTTCATCTTCAAATCTACTTCTTCTAGGTCCACAAAATCATTGAACCAGTCTAAATATTTTTGGGCCAACACATTTCCTTCAGCATCATATAACTTAATCCTCTAATTATATTCCCGAGGAAAATCATGTAACTAGGCAGATAGAACAAGAGGGGAAAACCTAGCTTCCATGTCTACAGTAAGAACTTGAAGTGGTTGTTGGTTCTAAGTAGGAATCACAAGAGGCTTAATAGAGGCAACTAAAATTAAATCTTGGAACCTCTTATGATCAAAGATGATTACGTTCAAACTGGACTCGGATTTAGTTCTGAACAGAGCTTGCTCAAATTTCAAATCAAAATCAAGGTCTTCAATGCTTTTCACTCCATATTTGGGAAAAGATAGATATATGTCTAGACACAAAACTGGGCTTACTAACCTTTATTTTCTCTTGTGTACAATTTTCTCATGATCAGACATAGGGATTATTGCTTCTGGGTCTGGATTTCTCCTGGTATGAATTCTCTTGGGAGCCAGGATTTCTTGCTCAAGCTACTTTGTGCTACTAGTCTCTTTATAATGGAGTCACCAGGGAAAATTTAGTCTGAGCCAATAAGGTGTTTGATTCACTGTCACCCTCAAGAATCATATATGAAACTTTAAGTCGTTCTTCTCCTAGGGAATATTTCACTTTCGATCCACGGTAGCGGCGCTAGAATGTTAACACTCTGTAAATTTGTTCAGCTAATTAAAAAAAGGACAAAGGTAACCTACAAACCAACTTTAGAGTTGGGTACTAGCCTGCTCAACTCAGAGATGGATCTCTCCTATCACTTGGTATTCAACAAATGAATTTTGTTTAAAAATCAATGGCTAGGTTTTGTTGTTTTGAAGGGTTTTTATAATTTTGTTGGCAAGGAAGAGGAGGGACACTTAGGGCTATGGAGTCAAAATTATAAAATGAATGGAAGAACTGACTGGTCAGTATAAATCTCCATAGGACAAAGGCTAAATGAGGCAATAAATATAAGTTATAAATTGTAAATTTGCAGAGTGTAAGAAGAAAGGAAAAACATATAAACGTATCAAAGCATTAAATAAATGAATTCTGACATTAGTTAGGAACAACTTAACATAGTTTAAATTTCTTAAGCCAATATCATCACAAGATGAATTCTCAGCCTTTAACTTTCGAATTTAAATAGAAGACAATGTAAATGAAATCATAGATAAAGGAAATACATACAAATAGAGGAGACAAAACTCAAATCACCACCATTAGAAACTTTTCATGGAAACTTCAAGACTTCTGCATGTGTATTATATTCAACTTCAGAAAATTACATTCAAGTTCCGAATAGCTAAAATCATGCCCTTGCACTTCTTCCAACAACTAATACATTTGGAACTCCTAATATTTATACAATTTGAGTTCCTTCAGTTTGAAACCGATTACAATGATAAAAATGAAACGTTTCGGTTTCTGAAACTGATTACAATAATTACAAGGGACAGTTTTGATTTTGAAACTGATTACAATGATTAGCAAGAAAATGTTTCATGATCCAGATTCTAGTTCCTCTGGAATTTTAGTTTCTTTCTTCACCACTTGTCTTGTTCTAGTCTTCCACGTGATCTTCCATCTTCAGTGACGTCTGGACATTATCTACTAGACCCTGGAAAACTGCACTTTCTCTTACCCAGCCGTATTATCTCCTTCCATTGCAAGTCAGAAGGAATATCATAATCTATCATTTCCCTGATCATGATCTCCAGTTCAATGCAAGAAGCATATGACATGACTGGTAGTCCAATTTTGATTGTTTTGAACTGATTCAGAATCTCAAAGTCTGTAATAATATGCCCAACCAGTGTAGCTCCTTTCAAATTTTCCTCTAGGATTTCGAACTTGGAATGATCCATTTTGCACTAAGTTAAGCGAGAATTGTATTCTTCCTGATCAAATAATTATCTTTTTCCACCCAAAAATGGTGGAAGTCCTTTGATAAACAATTCTTCAAACAAATCCTTGAACTCTTGCACACTTTTCTCCATCTGTGTTTCCTTGGTTTGTACTGATTTCAATAGGTTATGTTTAGCAATAACCCTCCAAGCCCAGATAATCAATGTAGTTTTGTATTTAACTCCAATAGTATGAAGGTCTGCAGTAGGAATGGAGTTTAGTAGATTTATGGTGTTTTGGGCCCATTCTGATGGCTTCTTTGCTAAAGTTTCATTTACAATAGTGCACCTGCTTCTGGCTGTGATGGCTATGTTGTATTTATCATTGATGAAATTCAAATACACTCTGAACTTGGCATATCCAGCAGCTATAGACTCCCATATGATATACTTGGCCCCCTACAATAGGCCTTTTCCTCTTAACCTCATCTTCAATTCATCTATCATTTCCTGCAAGACTTCGTTATCCTTTTCAAATTGAGCCATTCTTTCATTCTTTGCTTTCATTTCCTGCTTCAATTTCTCCATGCTCCATTTTATCCCTTTGATTTCTCCTTCTTTTAGACTAACTTGTGACATACCCTGAACAAGTCCTTCAGTGTTTGGCCTAGCTTATGCAGTAGGAGGTACAACTACAACCATGTTTACAAATTTTGTCTACTCTTATGACCACTTCACATTTTCTTATTCTAGCTACACCACCCTATCCTTGTAGTCCAATGCCTCTTGACGAAGTGCTTCATGTTCATTTTATAGAGAAACCCATTATGTTATTTGTGGATGCTCTATAGTAGACATGTTCAATTTCTTCTTCAAACTTTTAATTAATTTATCTTTCTCATCCAATGAGGATTTCACCCCTTGGGGGCCTTCAGATTCCAACCTCTTGACCTAAGTCTTCCAAGATCTGCTAGATGTTTTTTCTTGCCTCAAATTTCCTTCCAATTTCATTGCATAAGATGACATCTTTGAATTCTTCAAGCTTAAACTCAGGTAATCATAATACCACATATCACTGGTATTCTTATGGACCTTGTCTAGAGCACTGATGTTGTCATATCTTATATTTATCTTAGATAATTTTTCTTCATCTGCAACCGTAATGTTAAAGGTCCTCTTTTGAACATACCTTACTGTGAACAGAGAAGATTTGTGTTGAGAAATATTTTCCACTTCAGGGACTAAATCCCTCATCTCACCTAGAGCTATTTTTCCCTTCTCAGCATAATGTTTTTCCAAATATTCTTTAGATTTATAATCTTTCCTAGATGTTTTATCAAAGATGTGTTTATTATTACTAAAGGTTCTTGAGTTGCCTTCATTTTAAAGTTTTCTTTCCTTTTCAACATCTACAGTGCTCGTGCCACTTTCCACCATATCTAGATTTACTTGTTCTCTGGGATCTTCCTCCTCTAAATTCACTATCCGTGGAGACTATGAAATATTCATCTTCATAGGAGTAGTTTGTCGATCACTCATGCCCATGGCCTCTGGATTACTTCTATTTCTAGGAACACTCGTCTTAGGAAATTTGACTATTAGTTTATGAGGATATTGTTGTGTTTGACTTTGTTGCAGGGTTTCCTCCACTTGTTGTGCTTGAATTTGTTGCAGGGTTGCCTCCACTAGCTGTGTTTGAGTTGGTTTCAATATTTCTTTCATATCAACATGGGCTTCTAGGTTTTCCATATTATCAAAACCCTCAACATGTTCATGCTAATAAGGGGTATGTTTGTTCATTAATCTTCTCTTCAATATGATTGGGTGTGGATAATATCTTCTTCCCTGTAATTGTGCAAAACCAAACTCTTTGAGATTTTTTTGAATCTGAGATAAGCATGATCTAGTTTTGAAAATGAATGGGCCAATGATAAAAGGGAACTTGAGGTTGGAGGCTTTGCACAACTTTAGGAAATGCTCTATCTCAAATATAATTCTTTGTCTGATGAATTCAAGGGAAAATATTTCGGGGGTCATAAAAATAGGCAATAGATAGGGGGGATTCATGACAACCATAAACCCATATTACTGTTGACTACATGAATAGTACCCAATCCCCCACTCTGTTCTCTATATTTGGCTGTAGATATCTCCTCATGTCATCCAAAACTCTAGGTAGGCTGGTGTTGAAAATCAAACTGTAAACTCTGGACATGACTTTGTTTATAAAGATAAGCAATGTATTCCTTTTACATTCAGTTGATACAAATTTTGCTTCAGAAAATTCTCTTGTATTGGTTTCCAAAAAAATATTCAGTAGATAAGTGTAGTATCTGAAATGCCTTAGAGAGAGAAAAATCACTAGTTGTTTATGGATATTATCAGCTATGAATTGATCAAAATTGATGCGGACTGACAGACCAGACTCTGACTTAAAAAAGGTCAAAAGGAAATTGAGCATGGCTTGGACCACATGTTTATCATTGTCTGGACCTAACGCTTGACTTAAAAGGAAACATACCCATTGGAATTCAATTACCATTATACTCACATTCATGGGCAAAGACAGACTCTCTGAGAAATGTTCTGGTTTGACAATTGTCTATAAAAATTGATCTTGGACTTCTGATGGACATTCTCTGTATACTCTAATTATATTTTATTCATTGAAAGGTTCGGACATTGCATATAAATACTTTGGTATACCGAGGGAATATCGAATTTACAGACACTCTACCCTACACATGACCTCGAATCCTTGTTTATTCATGATGACTCTTTCTTCATGTGAATAATGTTCGATGCACCAACCTATAAATTCGGAAAAAGGGAAAGCGATTTCGACAACATAAGGGACTATGGTGGCCTAGACTTCTTCAAGGAATGATATACACCTTCCTACTTTATCGGGCAGGCTGCTTCTGGACACAGAGATGGGCGAAATGCTGATTTTGGTATCAAAAATGTATGAATCTCGGTCAATGAGGGCTTCTTCATTCGCCACAGGATCTTGTTCTGTTACTGAAGTGGATCCATGGTTGCGATGAAAAATACCTGGAAAAAAGAGGAAATGGCATGCAATTGGTGTACTTTTGAGCTGCATTTGAACGAGGGTGGTCATGCCAAGTTTCAAATGGTCCAGTGTTTGAAATAATAATAAAATAAATAACAAATTCCCTTTTATACTTTTCCAAATTTTGGGGTTGTGAGGAAGTGGTTTAGGGCAACCCACTTTTCACCTTGAAATGCACTTGGTGGTTCCATGTATCCCCAAACAAAAACCAAGGTTTGAATTTCATCTCGCTTTCCAAAATTAACCTTTGCGCAGTTTCTCCCCTCGAAATCATCCTCGATCATCGACCTTGAGAGTTCACGATCTGCGATGTATCAGGCCCCACGATATTAGCACTCATGTCGAATTTAGCCTCTTCCTGCCATATTTAGCCCCTTCCCTGGTTGATTAGGATTCCAAACCAATTTAGCATCTGACTAGATCCTGAAATCTTGATTTCACATAAAAAAATTAATGGTGACTAACATAACCGACCTATGGGTCAAGGTGGGCCCCATGGGGAACATACTATATAATTCTATAACAACTGGATCAAGGACATATGAATACATGTAAAGTTAGTTATGACCCACTTATGTCAGTGACCATGGGTCAAGGTGGTCCCCATGGGGAACATAATATATAAGGTTGTAAGTAGAAAGAAAGAAAAGGAGAGGCTTTTTAGAGATTCCAGAGGAGGAATCTTCAAAGAGGAGAAAGTTGTAGAATTTTTATTATAGTTTGCTCATTTTTGTAATGGATATTGTATCTGTGATGTCTACCATGTAAATATCATTCTATATTTATGAGGAATTAATGGAAGATCAGTAATTGTTTTTACTCATACTTGTATTATATGTGATTCTTGTTCTGATCTTTAGTGTTTATCTGCAATCTTTAATGCATCTTTATAATAATATATGAATCTACCTACAATAAATTATATTAATTTTTTTTAATGATACAAAAATCATTGTATTGATATTTCTAGTGGAAATGAAATACACATTGATGAGATCCCTTCTAAGTTTTACGTTAGGATCCATTTCTTTTATATACTACCTCTATCAAATAATACTATAGCCTATCCTTTTGAATTTGACTCTTACAATCATCCTTATATAGGTCACTCTTTAAAGAAATAGTTCCACAACATCATACGCATGCTAAGACAAAACTATGAGACAAACTCTCTCTAACTTTACATAAACAAAAATTAAAACAAGACCAAAATTCCATTCATAAAAAGATATGTAAGATTATGCTCCTTAATCTAATGAACAGGAAAAACAAATTCTCCAAAATGAGTGCTTCCTTTGATAATTGATTAGCTTTGTGGTTGAATTATCAATAGACATGAACAAATGACACCTCTTCAAAATATAATTTTTTTTCCATAATCTTATTGAAAATAGGTCCCTAGTCTCATCAGAATTTTATGAGAAGAACAAAATGAATAAAAATATATATTATTAACATAGAGATTCAATGAAAAATAATAGAGATACAGTAAAACATGGATTCTATTAATAAATAAATATATTGAAACTGTAAAATGAAGACTGAAACAAGCTTGCTAGAATGGTGGCGGCTTACCTTTGAGAAGAGTTGTGATGGTTGCAGTCATTCACAAGAAGATGAGTACAATGAGGCTCCAAATTTATTTTTACATAAACCATGATTTACAAAACCCTAGAAATCCAAAAACCTAACCCTAAAGGATGAAGCACCAAAAGTCATGTGGGCTCTATTGGGGTAAGCTAGAACATCAACTTCCCGGGGTCGTAACTTTTACATACGATCTCCGTTTTAGGCGCACGATAGCCCATGGAAAGGTTTATTTGAGGAATACAGATTATGTCGTCACACTATAACTTCTTCTATAGAGTGACTATGGCATGCCCAAAAACGTTGTTTAGGGCCTCAAAACAACCCCAAAATTTTAGGACCCGAAAAGGCCTCAAAACAACCCCAAAATTTTAGGACCCGAAAAGATAGAAAAAAACTTCCAAGATGAAAATTGAAACTACCAAGATGAAATTTATAAGTGATCGAGTTGGAATAGGTGGGTGGACACCGATATTCACCTATATCAATCCTCCCCCCTAAGGAAGAAATGGTCTCCATTGTGTTGATTTCCCCCATCAGATGAGGAAATTTGTGTTGAATTTTGCCCCGGGTGAGTCACTTTCCTTGGTGTAGGAGTTGTCTTTCATTGATAACCCGATAACATTGGATCCTTTGTTGGTGAATTCTCTTGACCTGTGTTTCCATGATCTGATCAGTGGATGCATGCCCCATGTATTCATGGTTGATCTCTATGAGTGTCAATTGTTCTTCTATCTTTGAGGTGTCCAATAATGGTGGAAAATATGGTCAAAGGAGGTCCACATTAAATAATGGATGTAAGCAAAGGAAGGGGGGGATGTTGAGCTCAAAACAATTATCACCCACAACTTCGTTGATGGTGTAAGGTCCATAGAGAAGTGTAATAATATTTTGTTGGGGCTCTGTAAGGCATTCTTTCTACAAGTGCAGCCAAACTTTATCTCCCACCTAAAACTTGTGTGGTGCCTGGTGTTGATGATGGCATTGCTTGTACTTGGCATTGGTCTTCTGTAAAATATCTTGAACCTATTGGATGATGTGCTAGATCGGCTCAATGAACTAGGTAGCTTTGTAGGCTTCAGTTTGGGCATGGAATGAGTCTTCCTAGGTGCTCGCAAGGGGTAGTGCAATATCCATGGGACCCAATGGTTGAAATCCCAACCCCACTTGAAAGGGGTTGTGGTCGGTTGAGATATGTATGGCTCCATTGTATCTATGCTAAATATAGGGAAGACTCTCATCCCATGTGCTTGTATTCTTGGAATTTTACATGTACAAGATATGCACGATCATTTGGTTGATGACCTCGGTTTGGCCATCCGTCTGGGGGTGGAAGGTAGTGGATTTGGTGAGCTTGGTGTCCAACATTGACAAGAGGCTTGACCAGAATGTGTTGAGGAACCAAATGTTCCAATATGAGACGATGGTTTGTGGTATCCCAAAATGTACCCACACTTGTTTGAATAAGAGCTTGGGAGTGGCATCTATTATGATGCTCTTCTTGTAGGTCGCCAGAATCATCATTTTATAAACATGATAAACCACCACAAAAACACAGTCATTTCTCCACTTGGTTGATGGAAGGCTCAACGTGTAGTCCATTGATATGGATTCCCACAGCCTGTCAGGAGTAGGAAGAGGGGTGTACATGCCTTATTTCTTAATGGTCAGTTTGGAAATGGAACAGGTAGTGCAGGACCTTATATAATTTTTGATATCATGTCGAAGTTTTAACCAATAGAAATGTTGTTGCAGAACAACCACTATCTTTTCTATGTCGAAGTATACTTCTAACCGACTGTAGTGGGCATCCCAAATCATCTTCACTTGCTCACTTGATGGATTGTAGAGATGGCCTAGATGGAAAATCAACCCATCCCGGAGATGGAAATCAGTGACAGCTTTTTTCCCCCCAGTATCTGCTAGGTGGCAGAGAAGTCAGGATCTCTCTCGTAGAGTTGGGGCCATCTTATACTTGATGTTGAGATGGAACTGTTGCAAGTATGTGGACCAATTCTTATGGTGGTCATTCTGTTATTTTCCTCATGTCTACATGAACTGCAGTAACGTATGATAAGTGTGGATGATTGTCTCCTTTCTGAGAATGTAATGCCTCCAGTAGAGAAAGGATTGAAAAATGGATTATATTTTCTTTTTTGTAAGTAGGGTACTTACAAGTGGCATATGATATTGTATCACTATGATAGGCCATGGGGTGTCTGTGATGAGTGTGAATTGCACCCATGACATAGTCTGAAGCATTTGTCTCAATATCAAAGGGATGTTTCAAGTTGGTTAATGAGTGCATTGGGGTTGAGCACAAGAGTTTCTTAAAATTCCATTAACACCACCCCTGGTTACTTGGTTGAGGGCCCATGCAATATGGGAGAATCCCAACATAAACCTGTGATAGAAATTGGCAAGGCCTAAAAAGATTCGAAAATGAGTGAGTGTGGTTGGAGATTTCCAATCATGAATGACCTGGATCTTGGCTAGATCAACATGCACCCCATGTTCATCAACAATGTAGCCTAGGTATTGGACCCTATCCATGTCGAAAAATCATTTTTCTAAATTTTCATATAGCTTTTGTTGTCAAAGAGTGTACAGAACCTGTTGGATATACTGCAAGTATTCTACCCAATTCTTGTTTTAGATGAGGATGTCATCCAGATACACCACCATAAAAGGATTGGTGAAATGATACAATATATTTTCCATCATCCTCATGAAAGTTGTTGGGGCATTCGTCAAACCAAAGGGCATGACCAACCATTCAAAAATACCTTCTTTGGACTTGAAGGTAGTTTTCCATACATCTGTTTTCTCTATTGGGACTTGATGGTAGTGAGACTTCATATCAATATTGCTAAATTATTTGTCCCCCTTGAGTTGTTCAAGGAGATCGTCGATTCTAGGAATCAGGTACTAGTTCCTGACTATGATTTTATTTAGCACCCGATAATCGATGCAGAGTCACCAGGTCCCATCTTTATTTTGCACAAGCACAATTGGACTTCCACACGGTGATGATTTGGGTCGGATGTGCCCCTTTTGGAGCAATTATTGGATCTGATGCTTGATCTCCTTGTTTTCTAACAAAAATCAATGATAGACTGGCCCATTGGGTATGTCGAGGGTCAAATCAATTGGATTCTTGAGCTGATAGTGTAGAGGTACCCCAGTTGGTGAGGAGAAGATGTCATTGTATTCTTCCATGACCTATCCACTTGCTTCTGTTGCATGGAGAGATCGATTGTGGAGGCCATGGATGTGGCTGCAACCTTATGCTCACTTTGAGAGATAATCATGAAGAAGAGAAACTTCCCGATATGAGAGATGAACTTCCTGCATTGCTTGGTATAGATCAAGGAAATGGCAGTAGGTGGGACTACCTCCTGTAGCTTATACAATTTCCTGTCCAAGGTAATAATAACACTGCGAGGCCTAGACTTATACACAACATGGTGTTTCCATAAATAAGGTTTCCCCAAAATAACATCACAAACTTCAAGGGGAGAAACATCACACAATGCCTCATCTTTGAAGGGCTTGATGGCGTAGGACAGGAAACACTATTGGATGACATGAAGATCACTTCCTTGGAGAATCCATACGATGGTGTATGGTTGCGGGTTCGTTGTTGTCGACAGAGCCAACCACTTGATGACCTCCTATAAGATGAGGTTCTTCTAGCTACTGCTATTAACGATGAAGTGTAGTAGAGTACCCTTCACCCACATCTATGAATGAAAGAGGTGCTTTCCTGCCTCTGTCTCATTAAGTTCACTGGGATGGATATTATTGGAACAACGGTGGCACTAGGTTCTGCGTCAATAATTTGTCTCCACTTTTCTGGTTCTGACTCAAAGTCGAAACCTACATCTGATTCATAGGATTTCACCTCAACCACCAATCACTACTTTAGGTGGCAATCAATAGTGTTATGCCAAGGGATCTTATCGAAGTTGCACCACTTCCTAATGTCTTTCTTCATTTTTCCATTGTCCTTATTTGTTTTTGGATTATATTGGTTGTCCCAAGGTTTTCCATCTTTGCTCTTCCCTTTGTTTTGCAGGTTGGGGTTTCCCTTGCCCTGCTTTTGTTGTGAGGGGTTCCCAGACCCAAATTGTCACATCTTTTGTTTAAGTTTCTACTCAATTTTGACAACATATCGATAGGTCACACCCAAGGACAAGTTGTCCAAAAAATCCATTTCTTTATAGATGTATCTATGGAGACCGCCAAAATACTTGAGAACCATATGTTTCTTAGAATATTTGATATCCATCTTGGTGCACAAGTTATGGAAGATATTTACAGTGTGGTCCATCTTGTGTACAGGGCATCATAACTTCCAACAGGGTAGTATTGTTCCTTAATAACATCCCTGAAGGACTCCCAGGTGAGTGTGACTGTAAATAATGAGGGTTACTATGTTTCCTTTTCTACAAAGAAATTCTCCCACCAATCTTTCACATGGGCGATGACTTTGAGGAGTGAAAATGTAATATTTTCTCTATTGGAAAAATTATGGACAAAAAAACATGCTTCTAGCAGATTCAACCATTTGTATACAACACTACATCTATTTGACCTTCAAATATAGGAATATCAAAGTTGATCTATACCTTGAAGGGGGCGGTGACTCCGCTCAAGGAAGATGCATCATATATTGGTATCCANTCCATTGAAGGATTTGCAAAAAACTATCCATCATATCGTTCCTCTTTTGCACGAGGGATTCCTTGAGAAACAATTTGAAAGGATCTCATGACCCGTAATATTTCTTTTCTCCCATTGTGGAGGCTCTGAAGGCTCCAAAGGTATTTTTACATCAACCATGAATGAGGCTCCAAAGGAAAGAACATGAGTGCAATGAGGCTCCAAAGGCCTTTCTACATCAACCATGAATGGAAAAATCTTAGACATCCAAAACCCTAACCCTAGGAGATGAAGCACCAAAAGTCACATGGGCCCCGTTGGGATAAGTTAGTACATCAACTTCTCAGGGTCATAGATTTTGCATACGATCTTCATTTTATGTGCACGATAGCATGTTGGAAATTTATATCTGAAGAATACA
>JASDQU010735934.1:606883-623418 GCA_032191745.1 Picea mariana | reverse complement strand
AAGACAAAGAGAGGGGGGGTTAGAGAGAGAGGAAGACAAAGAGAGGGGGGGTAGAGAGAGAGGAAGAAAGAGGGGGGGGTAGAGAGAGAGTGTGTGAGAGTGTGAGAGGAAGAGATAGGTCGAGAGTGATATGGATAGAGAGAGAGAGAAGAAGAGAGGTCATGTGTGATATGGAGAGAGATGGAGGAAGGGAGGGTGTAGAAAGAGAGAGTGGGAGGGAGAGTGTAAAGAGAGTGAGGGAGGTAGAGAGAGGTGGAATGGAAGATTGAGGAACGTGATAACACTTCCATTAAAAATGAAAAATATGGCTCATGTTGGCTCTCTCCCTACCTCAACTAGTTCTCTCCCTTTCCCCCTCCATTCATAAGAACCTACCTCCACTTCCTCCCTATACCCATCTAACCCTATTCCCCCAACCTATAACTAACCCAACTTAACCCTGAGTCCCCCACCCCGAATCCAAACTAATATCCTTATTGTTAGCGGCATTTCTTGTCGTGGGACTGAGAACATCCAGGTCTGCAGGTTGCACGAAGAACGCCCAAGCGTAGCACGTAAAGCCCCATTTCAGGTTAAAAATCAAGTGAGCGGGCGAAATTACATTTTCAACGGCCTGGATTCATCTATAAAAGCAGATCGACGGTCGACAGGAAATCACGGTTAGCGGAGTTGCGCTAGGATTAGCGTGATAGGTAGTGTCTATATACATTCCTGAAGGATCTCGGTCATCCATCCAAAAGGACACGTGGTGCGTGATCATGTCATGTCGGCATTCGGGGATTCGAGGGGTAAGAGCTCCTCATCATTTTACATCTCGAAACCCCGAACCCCGAAATGCCAATAAGCACCCTTCAAAGTCGAGCCCATGGTCTTAGCACCAGGTCACATTAAGCGAGCTTGGGAATGGAGGTAGCCCCCTTTTAATAACAAATCCATCTCGATCGTTCATCTGAAGGACACATGGTGCAAGATCTGAGCCACAGGTGGGGCCTTTCGAGATTTTCATAGTGAAAGCGTCGACGTCATCTCAATCGTCCATCCATCGATGAAACTCGAGTGCATTGGAATTAAAGGGGGCATGGATCTGGGCGGCCAGGATCTGCGCGCTCAGATCTATGGTCAGTAGTGGATTCCATAGGCCCCCTGCCATTCTACCTCTAAGCGGAGGGGGGGGTCCGAAATTGAGTGTGCAACTCTTAAAAGGTCAGGATCTGGGCGCCTAAATTAGCGCTTGAGGCTTCATTCTAGACCCCCTCTTTCCTTTCTGCCTTTNAAAGGTCAGGATCGGAGCACCTAGATCAATGATTCTCGGGCCTTTCTTACCCCCCTTTGTCATCCTGTCTTTAATGAAAGAGGGGGGTTTCGAAATGGTGTGTTATTATTGTGGGGTCCCTTGCTTGTCATGTCACCTTTGGTATCATCCTCCCCGTTGCCACCTGTTCTCCACCTACCACCTCCCTCTTCCCCTATCATTTGTACAACTTCCCTCTCTCCATCCACATGACACTGCCTCAACTCGTCGTCCTCTCGTCACATACCATGTGTCCCTCTCACTCCCAGTCACCTCCTCCTGTACTCCTGCACTCCATGCTCCTTCCTCCTCTATCCTATTCAAACTGCGTGGCATTCCTCAGTTGATTTCACAGCTCCCGTTTCTTCTCCATCACCTCCACAGTGTTCATGCCTTTAACCCCCGTCACACCCTCATCCACATCAGCCATAGGGGTCCCTTGCAGTAGTCCAGCGAAGTAGCGTCCAAAGAAAGACTGTTCAGCTGATCTAGGTGGCACCATTAGGAGACCTCCACGTCCCAGAAGGTAGAGTTGATCGAGGCCATTCCCGATCCCAAAAAGCAATTATTACGGCAGTTGTTGGTGGTTGAACATCAACTCTGCCATAAAAGGAAGGTCTAGCAAAGGACTAATTCACGTTGACTCACCTGCAGAAGGACAATCCAAAATCTGATGGCATTTTTCATAGGCACACAATCATCCTGAGTCTGCATGGGCAGGTTGTCAGAAGCCATGCAGATGCAATTCTTTAATGCAGCGTCTTGTTTTTGCTGTTGTTGTGGTTTTTGAGTATATGTAGGCATTTTCGCCATTTTTGTAAAGATCGATGGTTGAGCAAGGCTCCTGATGGTAAAATTTAATGAAGCACTATTTTCCTAGTTATGTGTGGACTCTTGAGACTTCTTGTCTTATGAATGTCAGTTTTTCTTTCGTGTCTTTGTTTACACTGTATTAGAACGGCTCGGAATTGGAGAATCCAGTCAAGTTGTAACTGTTATAGGATGATGTAGAGTTGGATCACTGTAACAGTTGCACTGTTTCTAATCGGTCCCTGTGATTTTCTTAGCACTGAACGACTTGGAATTGGAGAATCCAGTCAATTCCCCCCCTTTCAATTTCTCGAAGCTCTGAACCAAAGGATCTCACATTCAGAGTTTTTCTTCTACAAATTACTGAAAGGCTTGTTGCCTGAGATAGTTTGTCCACTCCTCTCACCAAGTCTTCAACCTGCTCATTTTCAAATCAACCCACTGACTGAAGTTAGATCAAGACCTCCTTTTTTCCTTGCATGTCGGACCCAGTCCCTGAGTTTGAGTGATATCTTCCCGAGTCTCTACCCATTTGATCACCCATTAAAACTATCCTGACATAAAAACTGATGGGTGTCAGGCTCTGCTCCTGCTGCAATCCAGGAGTGACTTCTGTCGCCAACACTTATGGTCATACTTCTTCCTAGAATCCTGGTTACAACCCCTACACCTTCAACCTAGTGCTCTAACAATTTCCCTATGCCTCAAATCAGTTTCAATTTTAAGCCCCCAGGTCCCAATTGTTCACTATGGGGCCTACATAATATTAACTAGGAAAAATATTGAGAGACCAACCATGACCACAACCTAAATCATGTTTTCAGTTAGATGAGTTAGACAAAGAAGATGAATAAATCCCTATGAACCTTTTGTACCCGACGTATCCCCCTTATCCCTCTAACTTATGATAAAATTCATGAATGGAATGAATCTCGTATACACATTTCAGGTGGTAGGGAAACCCGAGGCACATGCTAACAATTTCGTTAAAAATTAAATAGATGGAACTTGTTGGCTCTCTCCCTCCCTCCAGTTCTCTCCCTCTCCCCTTCCATGCATAGGAACCTACCTCCATTTTTGGCCCTATACCCTTATATATAACTATAAAACACATATTAAATACAAATGTGTGTTTAAATTATATTACAAACAAATAAAAAATATACATTTCAAACATAAAAACAACTATGACACCAAACCCTGACCTAATAAACCCTCTCCCAAACTGGTTGACGAGTGCATTGTTTGACCCACTTGCTAGTAAGGAGAGTTTACAGAGGAGAAACCCGTTGAAATTTTCATTGGATCAACCCCACCTGCCAGTATGGAGTTTGGGGAGAGGAGAAACCTACTAAAATTTTCATTGAATCAACATCTTCCAGTAACAAAAATGCATAGAGGAGCAGACCAGGATAAGGAGAGACTGACCCCACTATGTGTCAAAGGGATCGACTAGGACAATGTCATTGATATGTAGCCTCATTGTTGATGTAGATAAAGAATGTAGATAATGTAGTTGTTTGTTACATATTAAATGGTTCACAATGGTTATGTTAGAGTTCCATTCACTTCAAGTTTTCCCTGTCATTCACTCACTAGTTTGGGTTCGATACCCTATATACTACATCACTTTGTTATATTTTTGTACGCACAACAGAGAGAAATTAAGGTTTGAAATGAAAATTCAACATACATAATCATACGATTCATATAGATCCAATATCGACAATCTCAACTTATTTTGGTCGTTGAAAGTGCACGTTGGATAACAAGGGGTTAGAGACCTAAATTCCTAACCATTGTATTAACGTGTCATAATGTGTCATATCCTTATTCATTTTGGTATGTAGGGGTGGTATTATGAAACCACTTTCTAAGATCACCCCCAAAATTCATGAATTGATGACATGTGTCATGGTGATGTAATCCAAATAAATAATTCGTGATGTCGATGTTATCCAAAAAAAAAAAAAATTAAGTTTTAAAAAATTACCCCCCAAGCAAATGAGGTAAATGCACACAATAAACACCATTAAAAGTATAGTAGACTTAAGTAAAATAATTCAAATTCTCCTTAGACAAATAAGTTCGGGTAGTGTTCTCATTTCCTTATTTCAAATGTGTTTGTATTGTTTAAAATAAGTATATATATGTGTTGTATCGTTTTCGCCACTGGAATGAGCAAAAGAGGGACACTTACAAGTCCAGTTGGGTTAGCTGAACAGGACAAAATTTAGTGTATGAATAAAATGACTCAATCACATGAAATAAACAAACAACTAAGCTAAAAACAACTAAAGAAACAAAACTAAAGTGCATAAGGAAATTAGAACCAAAATCAACCAAATAATTGACCAATATTCATGCCACCAATGGATAGATTGTACTAGTGGGAAAACACCAAAGAGAAAGGGAGACTTATGGGTCCCCTCTTCCTCCAAGGGAGGGCTCTTGAATCCCCTATGTGAGAGGTCTTCTTACAAATGGAAAACTAAAAAGGAAATGGTGAAGAAATCCAAATCTCATTCCCTCAAGAGGTGAGGTGAATAGATCAATGAAATGATGCTAGTATGCTCCAAGAAGGAAAGAGATTCCTTGTAGGAGAATAGAGACAGAATAACAATACAAATAGATTCTTCAATTCATAGTGCACCCATGGCCTCTTTTTATAGAAAATATTTGAGGCATTATCCAACCAGTCTTTAGTGTGAACAAGGGGCCCTTTAGGGCACCTTTAGGTCTTTGAACAACCCCCCACTCGAATTCAGTTCAGATATGAGTGTCAAATCGACTTGGGAGCTGAACCAGAAGTGGGTGGGAGGTCGACCAGAATCATAAATGCATCGTTCTCAGGTGTGCGCAGTTTTTTGAGTACACGGTCATGTCTCAGGTGCATGTGCGTTTTTCCTGCGTTTTTCGACTGACACACCTGTGCGTGCTTCGTTTATATTATGAGTGCATGTTTATTTTATAACCAGTTGTATAGTTTGTTCCATTTGGAAATGCATTTTTTAGGCCATGAATGAAATAATAGGTGTTTGTAGATGTTGGATTCCTGTGACCATTTGCGGATGAAATTTTAGTGATAATAGATTCCCCCTGATGTGTGAGGTTAGGACCATAGGTATAGCTGAAATACATCAATGCTTCTTATACTGAGAATACCATTGTAACGAAGAGTTTTGGGGGGAATTGCAAGAGAGAACCATTGGAGGGAGAGGGGTACCTGTGGAACCCAAACCTTTCTCGAGGTGTGGAAAAATAAAAACTGTATACAAACGAGGCGGGCATGCCCCATGCTCGTGTAATGTAACTCAAATGTGTAAGACATTAACTGAAGATGTATGTTGATGTAGATAACTCCAGTGCCCTTTGGGGAAGTTTGATAATGGTAGATGACAATTCTAATGATAAACATACTTTGAAAAGAGGCGATGACACCTATAAGAAATGTCGATGATTCACAGGCATTGATAGCCTAGCAAATTTCAGAGGTCTTTGGCTAGCATAAAAAAACTGCGATAGTCACAAAGTAAGACCCACCGTAACATGAGATGGTGTTGAAGTCGAATTCTATTGGGGTCAATGACAATAGAGAGAAATGATGGTTCTACCTATGCCATCTAAGACTCCTCATTGTAAAGGTAATGAGAGTCAAGATGTTGTCTCCCTTCTGGAAACTTTATTGATGTCAACAAAAAAGGAGACGCGATGATGTAGGAGCATCACTCCACATCATCAAGCACCAACCAACCAGCACACGTTCAATGGAGCGAAGAGGTGCAGCCCTCTCACTTTCAAATTTCAAATTTTGAAATTGTATTAAATTTGTTGTAAGGCCGAAGAGCCAAAAGCCATGCATGTGCACAGGTTTTAGATAAAGGTTGCCTTAAATGGTTGTAAGGATGAGATCTAGATCCGATTCGAACTAGACTTCCATTCAATGTAATTGAATGTAAATTAATGAGAGTTGGTGAGGATGGAGGGAAGCGCTCGAGGAGCCCCCTTTTGTAAAAACATCTTCTTTTGTTTTCAGTAAGGGTAGAGAAGAATAAAGAGAATAGGTTGGATAGGAGAGGAGAGATGAGACTCTGTTGCATTCTAAGCTCAAACACAATGTAATCAGACATTCTTGATTAATATAAACAAAGCATCTTTTCCTGCATGTTGTTGTTCATGTGTTTGTGAGTTCATGAATGAATGTCTTTATGTGTTGGTGATATACTATAGATGTATGTTAGATGTGCATTTGCAGGGATAGATAGATTTCCCTATCTCTTGAGTTATTTGATTTTCAGGTTTGGGTTCTTTGTGGTTTCATGCAAGAGTGCATGACAAAGTACTGCGGTCTATGAAAACCAGTGCAGGAGTGCACTTCTAAATTCTGTGGAATTTCAGATAAAGACGTGCCAGGAGAGAACACTAGCTGAAGTCATTAACTCAAGGAAGAATCCTCAAGGTTGTTGAACACCCTGAAGGAAGAACTATGTAGATGAGAGCACATAAAGGAGAAGTAGAATTGCTGAGAATTTTGTAAAGGCTCTGCCAGGAGGGCATTGAGAAAATGCACAAAATGCATTGAGCTAGTGCATAGAGTGCACTTCTGAATTCTGTGGAATTTGAACAAAGTTGTGCTAGGAGGGTGCACCAGAGGAAGTATTAGACCTAGGGAGAAACCTCAAGGTTGTTGAACACCTTGGATGTAAGATTGTGTGGAGGAAGGCACATAGATAACAAAATCACTAAAGGTTCTATAGAGCTCTGCTAGGAGGGCATCGAGCGAGTGCAAGGAGTGCACGGGAGGAGATCTATTTCAAGTTCAGGGAAGATAGAATGTCTAAAGTCATGTGAAACTCTACCAGGAGGGCATTGAGAAGTTACATAGAGTGCACAAAAGGACTCTTTTCAAGTTCTGTTGGGAAAGAGAAGTGTCAAAGAGAGACACTCACATAGTTACTGAATACTCCGTTAAGCTAGCAAGGAAGGCTTGAGCAGAAGGTCATCAGGAGGACACCAGATTTCCCTTTGAGGACACAGAAGGGTGAGTCCCCTAGAGGCTCGGGTAAATAAGCTCAGGACGGATAGCACAGTTATGTGCAGGGACCCTACAAGGAGTGCAGAGGTCGAGAAAACCTTTTGAGGTTTCAAAGTGAACAAATCTCAGGAGGGATAGCATCCCTAGAACACAGGCGATATCCAAGGAATTAAGCTTGCATAGGAAGAAAAGGTCGAGGCCTTTTGGACCAAGAAATCTTCCAAGGGAAGGGAAGAAGGGCGTGCTCAAGGTAGAGCACAGTCGCCATTAGATCAGCTGGAGAGGTGAGATCTGGGTCGTTGAAGCCTACGTCTAGATGCACACAGGAAAGTGAATAAGGAAGAGAAACAGATCTGGGACATCAAATCTAGTGCAAAGGACCAATAACCATTGGATCCAGAGGAAGGTGCACAGAGTTTAACCTCTAGGACGATGCACAAGAGAAGAGATGAAATAGACGGTGGAGATGCTTTGTGGAGAAGTGTCAAAAATCCCGTGGACCATCAGATCTCACAGATCTGTGAGAAGGTTAAGGCTGAGTGTCTTTTAGCATTTTGACATTTCAGCATTTTGGGGTTCGAAATTTCTGCAATCCCGATGACAAGGCGCTGGGGCACTTTTCATTGAAAACCCTGAAGTCACGAAACGCAATGTGTTCTTGGAGCAGGGCATGGTCATGGAGGAAGCAACCACATGGACAGAGGTTTGGTCAGGGGTTAATCGCCATTGAGCCCATTTCAACATTTCATCATTTTAGAATTTGGGGATTTGAGTGACGAGTGGTTTTGGAGTCACTGCATCGTGAACTTTCGATTCGCAAAATCCTGAAAAGATATGAGCCACTTTAGAATTCAGGGATTCGAAAGACAGAGAACAGGGGGAACGCTTGCATCATAGTTTCCTGAATTGCTTAAGTCGGTAGCGCTTTGTTGTGGACCGTCATTTCGACATTCTGAGACCCAGGTATTCGAGAGGCCAAGAGTCGGGAGACGTGGAGTCCTGACTCACGATATTGCAAAATACTGAAAGCATTCAAAGGAATAGCACTCCTTTTCAGCATTTCGGCATTTTAGGGTTTGGAAAGTAGAGGAGGCAGTTGTTTGGGTTGCTGCATTTCAAACTCCCAGTTAACAAAATCCCAACACAGTCAAGACCATTGGGTCGAGGGAGAACTCTATTTCAGGTTAAGTGAGAAGGAGGTGAAGACTCACGCCTGGTGCACGTTGTGTAGGTGGGGTTTTTCATGAAGGACCTGTGGATCGAATTCATGGGGTTCTAGTGAGGGCCCAAAAGAACTAATTCAGTTCTGTGGATTCGAAGAAGATCGATCATGTGCAGATCTTGGCCCGAGGTTCGAGGGTCTGCGGCATCAGTTTGGTATCAGAGCCACTTTTTTTCTGTAGACTGCAGACAGAGGGAGGTAGAGTAGATAAAGAAAATACTCTTATACACACCATCAAGTGGTATCAGAGTGGGAATTCGCTTGTATCCTGCAAGTGAAAAGAAGATGGGGATACTCTCAGGCGTAGAGTGATCCATAAAGTTTTCCAGGTGGGAATATAGAGGATGAAGATGGCTATTGAAGGCCATGGGCGTGGTCACAGAGAAGACAGCAAGTAGAAGAAAAATCCAAAGATGGATCTGGAACTCACTGAGGTGAGGGAAAGAATAGAGCAACTTGCACTGCAAGTGCAATAGAACGCAAAGACACATTGGGTGTATGAATGGCCTCTGAGGAGGAAAGAAAAGTGGCCAGTCAAGAAATTGTTGTCCAGAAGACAGTAAAGACTATTGAGGAGGTGGCTGAGGAATGTGAAAATCTTTAGGGCCATAGAGGATATGGTTCATGCCTGTGAACCAGAAGCTGGGAGAAATCTTAGTGATGATGAAGAGGAGAGATTGAGTAGAGATATCATAGACTACCAAGTGGGAAGAGATGGACTTTCAAATTGCCAAGTGGGCAATAGAAAGAGATTAAGTGAAGATCTTGTATACTGCCAGGAGGGCGATGCTGAAAGTTCAAATTGTTAGGAGGGAAATATGAAGAGATCACTGGAGGATATCATAGAATGCCAGGAGGGTAGAGAGGAAATCCCATATTGCCAGGTGGGCAAAATGGAGCAAATGATACTATCTAAAAGTCTCATGAACTCAGGGGTGAGTTCGACTCAGCAAGAAGAGATAACAGAGAAGGAAGATCAGAAGAGCATTCTGATGATTGGAGGGATAAGAGTATCCATACCAAGTAGTCGAGTGGAGACTAATGCACAGGATGAAGGTGCATCATAGGATGAAGGAAAACCAGCAGAAACTATCACAAAAGAAGAATTGGGGCAAAAATCAGGAGATGCCCCAGCAGAAGGAGAAGAAGATGAGCATTCGGAAGAATGGCTCAAAAATTTCAGCCAGGTAGATGAAACAAAGACACCTACAGCACTGAAGCTGACAGTAGAAGAAGAGCATGCATATAAGATGCTCACTCCATGGGAGATGGAGTTGGAGATGTTGGAGGATTGGTTGAACCATCCAGAGCCAGTAGATGACTGCCACGAGGAGATAGTCATGTAGATGATAGCAGAGGAGTATTCCAAGGAATCGCTCAGAATTTTCAGCCGGGGAGATGAACAGATGATAACTGCAGTATAGCAGAAGATGAAGGAGAATTCCAGTCTGAGGAGTAGTTGGAGGAAGCTGGAAATACACCAGCAGGAGAAATGGTAGAAGCAAAGATGTCAAATGGAAAATTTGAGCAACAACTCAGAGAGGAGACTGCAGAATTGGATTCTGCAGCAGAGTGGCCACTCAGTGCCACAAAGGTAAATAAAGACAGCATGGGAGATCGGGTAGATATGCCCATTGATAAGGAGGAAGAATTGTAGCAGGGTGGACTGCATATAAACAGCCAACCATTGGAGTAGCTGGATGAGATAATTGAGGAGATCAGAAGGCTAATGATCAGATCAAAATAAGTGGTTAGCAAAGGGAAGCTGAGCAAAGGAGAACCTGCCATAGCAGCAGGGTAGTAGAAGCAACAGTAGCAGCGAAGCAGTGGAGCAGATGGGCAGCTCCAAAGAACTGTTTGGGATCCAGGTGGATTTCGATAGCCATGCTGGGAAGCTCATGAGAAGGAGCTCATGAATTTTTCACAGTAGAGGAGTATGATGCAGGAGCATCACTCCACGTCATCAAGCTCTAGCCAACCAACACACGTTCAATGGAGAGGAGAGGCACAACATTCTCACTTTCAAATTTCAAATTTTGAAATTGTATTAAATGTTGTAAGGCCAAAGATCCAAAAGCCATGCATGTGTGCAGGATTTAGATAAAGGTTGCCTTAAATGGTTGTAAGGCTGAGATCTAGATTTGATTTAGACTAGACATCCATTCAATGTAATTGAATGTAAATTAATGAGAGTTGGTGAGGAAGGAGGGAAGCGCTCGAGGAGCCCCCTTTTGTAAAAACATCTTCTTTTGTTTTTAGTAAGGGTAGAGAAGAATAGAGAGAATAGGTTGGATAGGAGAGGAGAGCCGAGACTCTATTGCAGTACGAGCTCGAACACATTGTAATCATCCATTCTTGATTAATAAAAACAGAGCAGTGTTTCTTGCATGTTGTTGTTCATGTGTTTGTGAGTTCATGAATGAATGTCTTTATGTGTTAGTGATATACTGTATAAGTATGTTAGATGTGCATTTGTAGGGATAGATAGATTTCCCTATCTCTTGAGTTTTTTTATTTTTAGTTTTGGGTTCTTTGTGATTTCATGCAAGAGTGCATGACAAAGTACTGCGGTCTCTGAAAACTAGTGCAGGAGTGCACTTCTGAATTCTGTGGAATTTCAAACAAAGACAAGCCAAGAGGGTGCACTAGCTGAAGTCATTAACTCAAGGAAGAATCCTCAAGGTTGTTGAACACCCTGAAGGAAGAACTATGCAAAGGAGATCACAGAGAGGAGAAGCATAATTGATGAGAATTATGTAAAGGCTCTGCCAGGAGGGCATTGAGCAAATGCACAAGATGCATTGAGCCAGTGCATAGAGTGCACTTCTGAATTCTATGAAATTTGGACATATTTGTGCCAGGAGGGCACACCAGAGGAAGTATTAGACCCCGGGAGAAACCTCAAGGTTGTTGAACACCTTCAAGGTAAGACTGTGCAGAGGAAGGCACAAAGATAATAGAATCACTGAAGGTTCTGTAGAGCTCTTCCAGGAGGGCATCGAGCGAGTTCAAGGAGTGCACATGAAGAGCTCTATTTTGAGTTCAGGGAAGAAAAAACATCTGAAGTTCTATGAAACTCTGCCAGGAGGGCATTAAGCAGTTGCATAGAGTTCACAGAAGGACTCTTTTCGAGTTATGTTGGGGAAGAGAAGTGTCAAATAGAGACACTCACAGAGTTACGGATTACTCTATTAAGCCATCAAGGAAGGCTTGAGTAGAAGGTCATTAGGAGCACACTAGATTTCAGTTTGAGGACATAGAAGGGCAAGTCCCCTAGAGGCTCGGGTAAATAAAGATAAGGACAGATAGCACAGTTGTGTGTAGGGACCCTGCAAGGAGTGCAAAGGTTGAGAAAAAATTTTGAGGTTTCAGAGTGAACAAATATTAGGAGGGATAGAATCCCTCAAACACAGGCGATATCCTAGGAATTAAGCTCACAGAGGAAGCAAAGGCTGAGGCCTTTTGGAGCAAGAAATCTTCCAAGGGAAGGGAAGAAGGGCATGCTCAAGATAGAGCACAGTCGCCATTAGATCAGCTGGAGAGGCGAGATCTGGTTCATTGAAGCCTAGGTCCAGACGCATGCAGGAAAGTGCACAAGGAAGAGAAATAGATCTGGGCCATCAGATCTAGTGCAAAGGACCAATAACCATTGGATCTGGAGGAAGGCGCATGGATTTTAACCTCTGGGAGGTTGCGCAGGAGAAGAGATGAAACAGACGGTGGAGACTCTTCATGGAGAAGTGCCTAAAATCCCATGGACTGTCAGATCTCACAGATCTTTGAGAAGGTTAAGGCTGAGTGTCTTTTAGCATTTTGGCATTTCGAGGTTCGAAATTTCGGTAATCCTGATGACAAGGCGTTGGGGAACTTTGCAATGAAAACACCGAAGTCACAAAATGTGATGTGTTGTTGGAGCAGGGCGTGGTCATGGAGGAATCCGCCACATAGACTGAGGTTTGGTTAGGGGTTAGCCGTCGTTGAGCCCATTTCATCATTTCAGCATTTCGAAATTCAAGGATTGGAGTGACGAGTGGTTTTGGAGTCACTGCATCGTGAACTTCCGGTTCGCAAAATCCCGAAAAGATCTGAGCCACTTCGGAATTTGGGGATTCGGACACTGGAGATTCGAAAGACAGAGAACAGAGGGAATGCTTGCATCACATTTTCCCGAATCACAAAAGCTGGTAGCGCTTTGTCGTGGACCGTCATTTCGTCATTTTGGGACCCGGGTGTTCGAGAGGCTAGGAGTTGAGAGACGTGGAGTCCTGACTCGTGATATCACAAAATCCCAAAAGCACTCAAAGGAATAGCACCCCTTTTTAGCATTTCATCATTTTAGGGTTCGAAAAGTAGAGGAGGCAGTGGTTTGGGTCACTTCATTTCAAACTCCAGGTTACCGAAATCTAGATACAATCAAGACCGTTGGGTCGAGGGAGAACTCTATTTCGGGTTTGGTGAGAAGGAGGTAAAGACTCACACCTGGTGCACATTGTGCAGGTGGGTTTTTTCATGAAGGACCTATGGATTGAATTCGTGGGGTTCCAATGAGGGCCTAAAATAACTAATTCAATTCTACGGATTCGAAGAATATTGATCCTATGCGGATCTTGTCCCGAGGGTCGGGCGTCTTTGGCATCACGTGACTCCAAGAAGAAAAGGGCTTCATGAAATCCACTGGATGAGATCAGGAACTGATGAGAAAACATGGACAAAGTCAAGAGGAGGTGAGACTCAATAATACCCTTGGTTGGGGATGTATGTGAAGTATGAGTGGCAGCAACCATGAAATTGAATCTAGCATCAGGGGGATGACTAGACGTGGGTTAAATTGTTCTAGAGGCATGACAAAGTGGACAAACTCATAGATCATAGGTATTTGGATTGTGGGATACTCAGGGTTTATGGACGATGTAAGCAAGGGTAGGAGGTAAAGAATTCCCCAACCAAGGGCGACAGGGGTTTCTTTGTCGGAAAAAAGGGTTGCTAAAGGCAACAACAAAATTCTATGTAAATGATGGAAACAAAGGCTTTGTACAATTTCCAAATAAATAAAGAATAAGGTGGGATAAGCATACAGATACAGAAATGGGTGCCCCAGTGAAAGATGGCTTGGCTTGTGAGGCTGCAAGTTGCATGGAGAATTGGCGGAGGGTGGGGGGCCCATGGGTGGGTTTCTGTATGAGGTAAATGAATGGAGGGAAATTTGCAGATGGAAAAATTGATTATGGATGAAAGTGGAAGGTTAATGATACTGCAGTGGTGCAATCAGATTAGAACAGTGAGGATATATACTAGGAATCCATGGGGAAATCTAGCAAAATGAGGAGAAGGAGTATGTGGTTGATTCTCGAACATGCATAAGACTAACGGGACTCCCAGCCCTTGGGGGTGAAAGAAGCATGAGTATAAAAGTGCCAAAGGGGACTATGAATGGGACAACTCATGTAGGCAAGAGTGCCACTAGTTGACAGTACATAAATGCAGCGAAGGTGATAGTACTGCAGATCCAGATGTGAGGATCCTATAGGAAAATGTCGGAGGGTGTGACTCAAAGATGAAATTAATATTCAGAGGGAATGATTACATGCCAGTGTCGATCATATACCTGAAGGGGTTGCGTTGATGCATGATGACCAAGTACCTGCACACATAAAAACTGAATACCTGACATGAAAAATATCTGAAGAGAAAGAACATATAACATTTATTCGATAATTTTGAACATGAGCATGCGTACCTGGGTGTGTTGTGGGAAAAATGCTCCCCCGGGGCTGAGTATGGATGGTGACTCAGGGAATGTGACTGTGTAGGTGGCAGGATCCTAATCTCATGGCTGAAGATGGATCAAAAAATGGATGCTCTTAGCTCCTGTAATTGAGCGTGGAAGTTTGGAAAAAGGGACTATATATAGTTGTAGGGCCCACATTGCCACTTCAGTTGTACCTTCTGCCATGGTGAGTTGACGAGAGGTTTTTAGAGGAGATTTGGAGATTCCAAGAGTTTGAGCCAGCCGATCCAGGATTAGAGAGAGCCTGGTTAATGGTCGTATCCTCCTACATAGTAATTAGGATTTCTATTCTGGGCAGGGTCGTACGGATGGTCATACGGTGGGGTTTTGTGAGGGTGGGTCCCCTACTGCGCGAGAGATCGAAGGATTCTCGTGCTTGAGTGCATGGTTGTATAGAGGAAAGTCACACATGGGGGTGTGTGAGTAAGTGAAATAGGTGCACATTTGTGGCACACATGTTTGAAGAAGAGCAGCGCATTTGTGTGCAATTGTTTCTCCGATAGTTGCGCACTTGTTCCCAACTGTGGAGTGAACAAGCATGCACAAACGCGCACCTGTGTGGGTGACAGGTGTGCATTGATGCACATATGTTTCTTCGACAACTATGCATTCATGTGCAACTGTGCGAAGAACAGGCGTGCATATGTGTGCGCCTGTGGGGGGTGACAACTGCACACATGAGGAAAAGATGGGGCGGTGAAAAAACTTGTCTTTTTTGAATCTTTTTGTTTTATGAAGTGTGATGGTTGATCAAGTGTTGTTTTTGTGAATGCAAGTGAGCAGTTCAAGATGCCAGTCCACTAGAGGGAGAGGGACTGGGTGCACCTTAAGGAGGTGGTGAGGGATGATGAGCAGGGTGTTTGGGAACCTTTGGCAACCTGTGGATTGCTAAAGTTCTTCGATTGTTCACTGCTATGGGCATAGGAGTACCTGTTGCAGATTTTTATTTCTATGTGGAGCATTGATCTGCAGTGCTTCATTGTGTGGGGGAGGCAACTGACATTCTCTACGGTGGAGGATTTCTACTTTATGACCAGTCTCCCCTTTCAGAGGAGAGCCCTACCTGATGATCCTCAGTTTCTAGGGGAGGCACACTTGGAAGCTTTGGCCCGGACGTATTGTTTGGGGGGGGGATTTTATGTCAGGCTCGATTGTGTGGCTTGGGGTGATGGATGCACTGGTGCATTGTTTCATCACCATGATGATCGTGAGGATATACATATCCTTAACTACTCAGTGGATTAGTGGTGGTCAGCTGAGGATCATACAAAGGGAATTGGGGGGAGATCATTTTTCCTGGGGCTTGATGTTGCACACCAAGATGATGGGACAACTCAACTGGTGTAGGGCTGTTGACTTAGGGGATTTTTCCTTTGGGTCAATTTTGGTTTCATGGTTCTTGGAGAGGGTGCCCATGTTGTGCCCTAGAGTGTTGTTGGAGGTGGTTGGTGCATGGGAGCCATGACTGATGCGGTGGGAATCGATTTTGGTACGACATGGGGATGGGGAGGGTGGCCATTAATTTATGGCCAAACTAGCACGTGTGTGGCATCAGATGCCACAGATCATACTACAGTTCCCCTATGGTGGGATGGACTACCACCAGAACCCAGATATGGTTTTACCTCCTAGAGAGGCTTGGGACCACAGAGGTATGTTGATGTATTTTATGTTTTGTAATTTTGATAGTATAGCATATGTTTTATGTATGGATGGATGATGATGCTATCATTTTTTTGTTGTGTGTGCAGATGTGGGGACGCGAGGGTGAGAGGTGGAGTTGGTCAGAGTGCTAGCTCACCAGGGGCCCTTGAGACCACCGCGGGGAGAGCTGCGGGTGCAAGAGAGACGTCGGAGGGACGAGGCAAATCGATGATGAGAGCGATGCTAGGAGACATAGGTTTTATGACCCTAGTGTAGGGCCATCACATGCTCCTACGACAGAGGTCGGCGAAGTGTTAGAGGACTTCTGCCATCGATTGGATGCGGTGCTACAGGGAGTGTCTGAAGGCATGTGGACTGAGATTCAGGATGAGGGACTCCTGGAGCAGTGTGTGGGCCTTCCAGTAGAGTTGTGGACCCTGATATGCAGAGCATCTCTAGTGGGGGCCATTATGACTAGGCGGTTGCCCCCAAGACCTGGGGGACCCCCAGCTGGTGGGGCACCTCCACCAGATAGAGGACATAGTGGTGGCACTCTAGAGGCACCATGAGTGCTCTTTTTTGTATATTTTTGGTATTTATATAGGCCTGTGAGCCTATTTTGTGTAGGGTATTGTGACACCTATTTTGTACCTATAGGGATGAGGTGGTTCACCTGCCTATTGGTGATGTACATGTTGTACTATTTTTGTAAACATTGATGGCACATTGATCGATATATATATAT
>JASDQU010735934.1:572033-584836 GCA_032191745.1 Picea mariana | reverse complement strand
TCGAACATGCGTAAGACTAACGAGACTCCTATCCCTAGGGGGTGAAAGAAGCATGAGTATAAAAGTGCCAAAGGGGACTATGAATGGGACAAATCATGTAGGCAAGAGTGCTACCAGTTGACAGTACATAAATGCAGCGGAGGTGATAGTACTGCAGAGCAAGATGTGAGGATCCTATAGGAAAATGTCGGAGGGTGTGACTCGAAGATGAAATTAATATTCAGAGGGAATGATTACATGCCAGTGTCGATCATATACTTGAAGGGGTTGCGTTGATGCATGATGACCAAGTACCTGCACACATAAAAACTGAATACCTGACATGAACAATATCTAAAGAGAAAGAACATATAACATTTATTTGATAATTTTGAACATGAGCATGCATACCTGGGTGTGTTGTGGGAAAAATGCTCCCCCGAGGCTGAGTATGGATGGTGACTCAGGGAATGTGACTGTGTAGGTGGTGGGATCCTAATCTTGTGGCTGAAGATAGATCAAAAAATGGATGCTCTTAGCTTCTATAATTGAGCATGGAAGTTTGGAAAAAGAGACTATATATAGTTGTAAGGCCCACATTGCCACCTCAGTTGTACCTGCTGCCATAGTGAGTTGACGAGAGGTTTTTAGAGGAGATTTGGAGATTCCAAGAGTTTGATCCAGCCGATCTAGGATTAGAGAGAGCTTGGTTAGTGATCGTATCCTCCTACATAGTAATTAGGATTTCTATTATGGGCAGGGTCGTACGGATGGTCATACGGTGGGGTTTTGTGAGGGTGGGTCCCCTAGTGCACGAGAGATCGAAGGATTCTCGTGCTTGAGTGCATGGTTGTATAGAGGAAAGTAACACATGGGGGTGTGTGAATAAGTGAAATAGGTGCACATTTGTGGCACGCATGTTTGAAGAAGAGCAGCCCATTTGTGCGCAATTATTTCTCCAATAGTTGCGCAACTGTGGAGTGAAAAAGCGTGCACAAACGCGCACCTGTGTGGGTGACAGGTGTGCATTGATGCACATCTGTTTCTTCGACAACTATGAATTGATGTGCAACTGTGCGAAGAACAGGCATGCATATGTGCGCGCCTATGGGGGGTGACAACTACACACATGAGGAAAAGATGGGGCGGTGAAAAAACTTGTCTTTTTTGAAGTTTTTTGTTTTATGAAGTGTGATGGTTGATCAAGTGTTGTTTTTGTGAATGCAGGTGAGCAGTTCAAGATGCCAGTCCTCTAGAGGGAGAGGGACTGGTCGCACCTTAAGGAGGTGGTGAGGGATGATGAGCAGGGTGTTTGGGAACCTTTGGCAACCTGTGGATTGCTAAAGTTCTTCGATTGTTCACTAATATGGGCATAGGAGTACCTGTTGCAGTTTTTTATTTCTATGTGGAGCATTGATCTGCAGTGCTTCATTATGCAGGGGAAGCAATTGACATTCTCTGCAGTGGAGTATTTCTACTTTCTAACCGGTCTCCCCTTTCAGGGGAGAGCCCTACCTGATGATCCTTAGTTTCTAGGAGAGGCACACTTGGAAGCTTTGGCCCGGACGTATTGTTCGGGGGGGGATTTTATGTTAGGCTCATTTGTGTGGATTGGGGTGATGGATGCACTGGTGCATCATTTCATCACCACGATGATCGTGAGGGTCTACATATCCTTAACTACTCAGCAGATTAGTGGTGGTCAGTTGAGGATCATGCAAAGGGAATTGGGGGGAGATCATTTTGTCTAGGGCTTGATGCTGCACACCAAGATGATGGGACAACTCAACTGGTGTAGGGCTATTGACTTAGGGGATTTTTCCTTTGGGTTGATTTTGGTTTCATGGTTCTTGGAGAGGGTGCCCATGTTGTGCCCTAGAGTGTTGTTGGAGGTGGTTGGTGCATGGGAGCCACGACTGATGCGGTGGGAATCGATTTTTGTATGACATGGGGATGGGGAGGGTGGCCATTAATTTATGGTCGAACTGGAATGTGTGTGGCATCAGATGCCACAAATCATATTGCAGTTCCCCTATGGTGGGATGGACTACCACCAGGACCCAGATATGGTTTTACCTCCTAGAGAGGCTTGGGACCACAGAGGTATGTTGATGTATTTTATGTTTTATGATTTTGATAGTATAGCATATGTTTTATGTATGGATGGATGATGATGCTATCATTTGTTTGTTGTGTGTGCAGATGTGGGGACGTGAGGGTGCGAGGTGGAGTTGGTCAAAGTGCCAGGTCACCAGGGGCCCTTGAGACCACCGCGGGGAGAGCTGCGGGTGCGAGAGAGATGTCGGAGGGACGAGGCCAATTGATGATGAGAGAGATGCTAGGAGACATAGGTTTGATGACCCTAGTGTAGGGCCATCACATGCTCCTACAACAGAGGCCAGCGAAGTGTTAGAGGACTTCCGCCATCGATTGGATGCGGTGCTACAAGGAGTGTCTGAAGGCATGTGGACTGAGATTCAGGATGAGGGACTCTTAGAGCAGTGTGTGGGCCTTCCAGTAGATTTGTGGACCCTGATCCGCAGAGCATCTCTAGCAGGGGCCATTATGACTAGGCAGTTTCCCCCAGGACCTGGGGGACCCCCAGCTGGTAGGGCACCTCCACCAGATAGAGGACATGGTGGTGGCACTCTAGAGGCACCATGAGTGCTCTTTTTTGTATATTTTTGGTATTTATATAGGCATGTGAGCCTATTTTGTGTATGGTATTGTGACACCTATTTTGTACCTATAGGGATGAGGTGGTTCACCTGCCTATTGGTGATGTACATGTTGTACTATTTTTGTAAACATTGATGGCACATTGATCGATATATATATATGGATATACATTTTTTGGATCTTTGTGATGTTCACATGTGATGATGTTTTGTGATGCTTTTGATGATGTCTAATCTATATGTTGTGACATACTTTTGATGATTTATGTATGTGTAATGGTGTCTTGATGTGATAAATGCCAGTCTAACACTAGGTTAACCATATTATATTCTATTTTATTAAATTGTCCTGGAATATGTGTAACTGTAATTGAATCAAAATGTCAAGATAAGAGTCTAACTTGCAGGTATTTGTGGAAGAGGCAAGGATCGCAGACACGGTACACATTGTTGAGTTGCAGGACGATGAGTTGGGAATCTAATAAGATGCTAAGGTGGTGAATACGGAGATTAATAGCCTCGACAAGGAGGCCAATGACGGTTGTGTATTTTGCTTGGTTGTTGGTTGTTGAGCCCAAACATATGTCATTGGAGTGGAGAAGTTCATGTGAGGGGTTATAGAGGGACCAAGCATCTCAAACAAGATTTTGTGTCCAACGGCTAGCTCCATCAGCGTAACCGATGGGGTAGGACGATGGAGGAGTCATCTGTCAATAACACAAATGGTAGATCAGACATAATGCATGGAGAGGAAAACGAAGACTAAAAATTATACAAATGTGTACAAAAAAGAAAAATCCTAGTGTAGAAATACTACACTCAAGCGTAAAATTTATTTAAGTACAACCCACTGACGGGTTCTTTAAGAGGGTAGCCTTCTAGAGAGGTTAGAACGTATGCACCATTAGTGAGATAGTGTTGGACGATGTAGGGTCCATGCCATAATGACTAAAATTTTCCATGATTGAATGTATCGTTAGAGATATCGTAGGCAAGGATGAGATCTCCTCCGTTAAATGAGCGAAGGTTGACATGGCAGTCAAAGGTGGCCTTCAACCATTTTTTAGCTGCCTTATTGTTTTGAAATGAAGACCAATGGTCTTCATCCAGTGACTCTAAATTCAGCAAGCACTGCTCCATTGGAGTAGTGTCGGGTAATAGATCAATAGCAGTGTGCAACGTGGGAATTTCACACTCAATGGGGAGAGTGGATTTGACCCCATGGACAAGATGAAATGGTGTAAATATAGTGTAATTTTTAACTATCATGCGATAAGTCCATAGTGTTGAAAACAACATATGATGCCAATTGGTCTTATGTTTGTTAACAATGTGTTGCAACATGGTTTTGAGGACCTTGTTGACCACCTCTACCTGTCTATTGGATTGAGGGTAGTATGGGGAGGCAAACTTGTGGGAGAAGCCTAGCTTTGAAGATATTTCGACGAAGATCTCATTCTCAAAGTGTTTGTCGTGATCAGAGACTAGCTGTAGTGGTACGCCAAAGCGGGAAATGACGTGATTAAAGAAAAAACACGTTGCAGTGTCAGTGGTGTTGTTGAAGGTAGGCATGGCTTCGACCCATTTGGTGAAGTAATCGACTGCCACGACAATGTACTTGTGTCCATTTCTAAATGGAGGATTGGAAGTCATGAAGTCTATGCCCCATTTGCAAAAGGGGTCGACAGTGATGATGGGGTGTAGAAGAGAAAGTGGTGCTCATGCTTTGTTGGCATAAAGTTAGCACTTGTCACATCGCTTCACAGGGTGGATTCAATCATGAAACAATGTGGGCCAGAAGTAGCCTGCTCAAATGATTTTCTGGGTGGTGGACATCCCTAAGAGGTGGCCACCATAGGCATCACTGTGGAAATAATTTAAGAATCTATCGGCTTTGTCGATGTTCAAACATCAACGGAGTATGGTGTCAACCCCACGTCGATATAGGATGTCTTTGATAAGAAGATATCGAGGGGCCTAATGGAAAATGCATCGAAAATCGTCTATGGAGAGGTGAGACCCAAACTTTTGTGTCCGAAGGTAGATGAGAAGGTCACCATACCATGGGTCCTCTGAGGGGATGTAGAAGAGGAGTTCATTGGGAAAGTATGTATTGATGGGAAAACTAGCACCATATGAGGGAAAATTCATGATGAGTTCGGCAAAGATGAGCGCTTTCTTGATTTTGGTAGTTGAAAACTCTAGGTCATACTCCTGAAGGATGATGATCCATTGGGAAAAATTACCATTAATTTGTCGTTGAATTAGCAAGTACTGCATTGGGTTGGAATCTGCCACGACTTTGGTAGTGCGAAGCATGATATAATGATGCAGTTTTTGGACTGCAAGGACAACTGCGAGGGAAAGTTTCTCTTCATGGTTGTATTTCAAGGGTGGTCCTGAAATATTTTTACTAATGTAGTAAATAACGTACTTGCGACCATCATCCCTAAGTTGGACGAGAACTCCTGCTACTGAGACAGCTGAGGCCGGTACATAGAGGATATAGTCACGATCATAGTTGGGTGGAATAATAAAAGGGGCATTGGAGAGCACCACTTTTAGTTCATCAAAAGCGGTTTGCGCATGTTCATCCCATCAGAATGAGATATCATGATGCAGTAAGTGAACGAAACCGTGCATGTGAGTGGCGTTATATGGGACAAATCTTTGTAAAAAATTGGCTTTGCCTTGTAGGCTCTGTAGTTGGCGCAAATTCAGAGGTGGCAGAATTGTTGTGATGACTTCGACCTTGAGGGGGTCCACTATGCTGCCGTGTTGGGAAATGATGAGCCCAAGGAGGTGTCCAACGGTGATGTAGAATATGCACTTGAGGGGATTCAAGAGGATATTGTACTGATGACATCGTTGAAAGACAACTCATAAGTCATCTAGATGTTGCGTTCATTTCTTGGATCGAGCAGTGAGGTTGTCCAAGTAAGAGAGGATAATGCAAGTGAGATCATGGAAAACATAGGTCATGGCTTGTTGGAACGTCACACTGGCATTATTGAATCCAAAAGTCATGACATAATATGCAAAAGTGCCCCATGGGGTGGTAAATGCGGTTTTATACTGATCTGTTGGGTGGATATATATTTGATTGTAGCCAGAGAATCTGTCCATGAAGGACAAGGCCTCATGGTCGGTGAAGTCATTGATAATTTGGTCGATGAAAGGCATAGGGAATTTGTCTTTGGGACAAGCATGGTTGAGATAATGAAATTTGGTGTAGACGTGAATGGTGCCCTATTTTTTGTTAATAGGGATGGGGTTGGAGACCCATGACGTGTATGTGATAGGGTATATGAACCCAACAACGTGTATTTTTTCAATTTCAGCTTTGATTTCTGCTTCTTTGGATGGGTGAAGTGGGTGTTTATTTTGATGTATTGGGGTGAAATCTGTCCATGTGTCGATGAGATGTTCGACAATAGAAGGATTGAGGTCGAGCATCTTCGTATATGACCAAGAAAAAATCTCTCGGTATTCCTGAAAGAGAGATTTGTAAGCCATGAGTTCTTCATGGGATCGTGCAATGCCAATGGTGATTTCTTCTACAGTTCTAAGTTTGATGGAAATATCAATTTTGACAGTGGGGGAAATGTTGGCCATGCTGCCTTCTTCAAAAGCATCAGGGGCAAGGATAGGGTTGTTGAACCATTCTATATGCCTTGATGGAATAAAATATTTTGTTTTGATTGCGTATATGGATTATTGGCTATGAGGGTCAAAGGATTCCTATGAGAGAAAGAGTGGTATATGATGAAGCACATTCCATGGGCAATCGTGGATAGTTAGTTCTTCCAGGATATCTTCATCGTAGTGAAAAATGAGAGAATATAGGGGGTCAGGGGAAGTAACATTAGAGACTGTCACCGTGTGATTGTCTTCAGGTGGCAAAGACATATAGGGGGTGGCACAGGTAGTTGCGACAATTCACTCGACATGAACCAAATGTTGAGATACCGTGGGTTAAAAAATTTGGTCGAGCGTAAGATTTTTGTGGGGAAATGAACTGGAGAATTGGAGGGATTTGGGGGAAAATCCTCATATAGGATATCCATGAACCATAGAGGAGTGGGAAGTGCCTCAGGCTCATGAGAGATAATATGAACAATATCTCTAGATGGAGTAGGGGTAATAAATGGTATCACTGGAAGTGGGGTGGTTGGAGGATTTTCAGTAAGGGCCATTTGACGACGCCTATATTCAATGATCGTAGGACATTTGGGAACCTCATCCGTTCGTTGACTGAGGTCATGACATAACAGATGTTAGTGACATGGGTACTTGATGATGCAAATGGAGGGGGTTCTTGCTGAAATATTTGGTATACTATTGTTAACATTTGTCAAAACTGAGGTAGCGCAGGGAAATGGTAGGTGTAATGGCCATACTTTGAACAGATGGCACATGAGAATTTGGTTCACAACCCTTTGCTACCTATAGTAAGGGATGCGGTGGTAGTAATAGGTTTTCTTGGTGAAGAGATGGGCGATGTGGTCACTCAAGGGAGTTGGATCAGATTCGTAATTCAAGGAGAGAGAGACATCTATTTGTGGGGTGTCCTTTTTTCTCGCATAGTGTGCAAGGAGGTTGAACTCGAGGGGGAAGTGGAGTGGTGGGCTCTTTATTCTTTCACTTGCACCCAATTGCAGTGGTGGTGTTGGCCAATGGGGGTGAGGGTGGTGTCGTTAGAGTTGGGATTGGGATCTACATTGAGATTCCCTTGGTTTGGGGAGGAAGGGATGGTTGAGGAACCATATTAGGTGGGTGTAGATACCAAACCAGAATAGAAAGCACCATGTTAGGAAGGGTAAGCGTTGAGTCTACCTGGAAGTCTTGTACTTCCGGTGGAGGGTAGAAGAAGGGAATTTGAGTAATGGATTGGGAGACTGTCTCCCAAACTGGGACTTGACCCTGAGGGAGAGTGAAATAGGGGATAAGTGGTGTTTTAGGGTTCACAGGGGGTTCCTGAGGTAGGATTTATGAGACTAGTCGGATGTCAGGGGGTGAAGAAGCCTCGGTGGGGGGAATGGTATCTCTAGTTTTCATTCCATCAAAATATGTGACACACACTTGTGTTGAGGGATATATGAGCGGTGGTTCTCCATGGTATGTCCCTAGCAAGGATGGGTATTTGAAAATGTTAGGGGCCATATCGATGAGTGGGTAGGAATCGGAATTAGTGTGGATCAGAGGTAGGATGTTATCAATGTTGGAGGAAGGGTTGGGCTCGTAATGTGAAACTTGGTCGATGGTGATGATATTCCTATTGTGGAGCAACATCATCGTTCAAAATAAGGAAGAGTCCACAACCTTCATAGTGTACATGTAGCTACGTCCAAACAAGATGTTGTAATCAAGCGGGGCATCGATAACCTCAATTTCAATAAGAATGGTTTTTCCCCTGAGTTCAATGGGGACATTTTGAAAGAGCCCTTCAGGAGAGGATGGTTGTTCGTCATAAGCTCTCAAAGTGATGGCAGATGGTATTAAGTCAGGGGATCCAATTTCCTACCATACGGTTTTGTACATGATGCATGTGGATGCACCTTCATCAATGATGCATCGATGAGCTGTGATGTTTTGAATTTCGAATGGTATCTGGAAATGTACCAAAGAGAGGAGATGGGGTTCCCCACAATCTAGATCAAATGTGATGAGTCTAGTATTAGCAGGGTCGACTACCCCCAAGACGGAAAGCAATGATTTATGTTTTGTGCCACCCTAGCCTGAGGGTTGTTGGCATTTCATCATAATGGGATGCAGGGAATACAAATAGGTGATTTAGTGTTAGGGCGTGGAATCACCAAAGGTTGTCCGATTGTAACTAGAGTTGCCTCCAAAGTGGTGGGAGTAGATTCAGGGGGTGCATTGTATTGATGACCGCACATTTGTAGAAGAATTTCTTCTTCGCTAGTGAGCAGGATAGTGTGATCCTCTGCATTCCCAGGATTTTGATATTGTCCCATCTATGGTGGGGCAGGTTGCATTTCTTTTTAGGTATTCATCACACCTTGATGTGGAATAGGGTTTTGCAACACCTTCGGGGGTGTTTGTTGCAGATACTATTGTGGGGCCTGCTGAGGGGCAAGCGGCATTGGAGGACGTGGCACATTCATGGAATATTTCATCTATTTGAAGTCAATGATTTGGAAGCAATGGTGATTATAATGACCATGCTCACCACAAAGGGCACAAGGGAAGTTCATCTGGAGGTTGTTGTTGTTCCTCCCTTGGAATTTTTTATTATTTCCCCCCTGGGGGTTCTGGTTCCCCAGATTCTGGTTTCCTCTAGTAGGTTGGTTCTATTGGGGGTTGTGAACCCTGGTCCTAGATTATTATTGTTTCATTTTTTCCCTTTATTTTTTCCATTATTCGACTGATGGGACGGATTTTCCATATTGAGTTTCTCATAATTTTGAAATTGTTGAATGGGAGAGGGTTGAGCAAAGTTAACCCCAACGTGTGGTTGTCCTTGCGGTGGACTTATGTGCTGTGAAGGACCAGAAAATGGAAAAAATGGATTATTTTGTAGCAATGATCCATAGGGTACATAGGAAGGCATAGCGCTTTCACTAGTGCTCAGGGTGTAAGATGTGGTAGAGGGGGTACCAGAACTTGGTTGAACCACCGGGCGCATCATGGGTGTCGACTCGGGTCCACTAATGGGTGGGTGGGGGGACAATTAGGTATGGTTATTGATAAGGGGGAGGAGGATAACAAGGGGGTCCTCCATATATTGGTGGATATTGGGGTGTACCATACATAGGTGGTGGTTGGATGTATAGATTGTGGTGTGTTGTGGTACCAATCAATCCATCCACTAAGTGAGACATCCCAGGTTTTTCTTGGCCAAATGGTATGGGTCTCGAGGCGTCAGGTAGTACTGTGTATAAGTATCATGACTATGTATAAATGAGGTCATACTGTTGAGCCTTGTTGATGGCTTCTTCTTCAGTTTGGGGAAAGGTGGAGGCCACATATTTGGAAAGGAGAGATACGAGTGATCTAAGAAACCAATCGAGGCATTGTTCTTTGGTGGTTTTTGATTTTCATAGACTACGTCGTCGACACCATTATTTAAAATCAGAGAGAAATTATAGACCATTGTCGTGGCGATTTGGTAGTTGAAACAAGGTCAAAAAAATTTTGGCCAATGATTCAAAAGTCACATGGGACCCTGATTTTTCATCTACATACCACTTGGTTGATGGGCCTATGAGTGTGTGTTGAAATAACCTTAATTAGACACAGTCGTCCATGATGTTGTTTGAAGAGAACCATAGGTTGAAGGTCATGACATGGTTGGCAGGATCTTCTCCCTCCTTTCCCTCAAACTTGGGAATGTTTGAAGATAGTTTGGTAGGCATTGCAAGCCATGTGGGGTCATGCAATATAGGATCATTGGTGAGCTTGCTTAGATCCAGTATGTTGAGGGAAGCCAAGTATGGAATTTGGAGTGGTGGTAGAGGATTAGTTCCAGCCATGGTGTGAGTGATTTTTGTACCTGACCTGTGAGGGGCGTTAGGTGGGGTTGTACTTCTCCCTTGGGAAGAATTTTTCCCCCCGCTTCCTTGTAAAGGAGATCTAGTGGATGGCTGACCTTGGGAAGTGGACCCAAGTAAAGTGGAACCAAGAAAAGTTGATCCCAAATAGTATCACTCACAAGGATGTGAGAGGGTTAGGTCGATGAGTTGGCGAGACTAGGAGCTCCTCCTAAAAGAGGAGGGAGGTTTTGCAATCATTTGAAATGGCAGGGATTTTGTGGGTCCCCTATGATGTTCGACTAGCAAAGTGGATGTGTGTGAATGGTGATGAGAGAAATAAAATGAACAAGAGTCTTTGTTATAATTTTTTACCTTCACAATATATCTCACAATCGTATGTAATCACAAGAGCGTCATACATAAATTAATTGAAAAGATGCATACATGTGGGTAGGTGAATTTTGTCCGCGTGGGAGAACAAAGAAAACAAATTCTCATTTCCTAAAAATACGTAACATCCTTCCTCTCAAATAGCACTACACCTTCCAATAGTACTCAACAGTGAGGTCTGAAGCCACCAAAAGAGGAACTAGTGAAGGATTAAGGAATCAATTATAATGAGGGGTAGAGGGTGCATATCCCGAAAGAGCTGGCGATATTTCCCTATATCCACACAAAATCTGATGAAGGTGCAATTGCATCCCACAAATTCCACCTAGGTAGATTTCCTAAATTTTGGCCATTAGGTACCTTGGTCAAAGTGAGACATTTAGATTTTCAGCCTCAGAAATGGGTCACGAGCTGGATCCTATCCAAGAGGTGGGTGCCTCAAGGGGGTACGTACAGAACAACCGAACCTCAGCCTTTGACCCTTCATGGGTATCTCCCTGCCTTATGGTGTAGGAACACTTGAATTGGAGGATTTTAAAGTTCCCTATTTGTCAACTTCTAATGTTTGAATATGTAAGAACCAGATAATGGAAATTTATTTGGATGCCTATCCCCGAGATCCTACCTAGACTAAAAAATTATTTTTGGCACCTCCTATGGAGGAAAACTTAGTGAGTTTTTAGAAAAAATTTAGATGTGGTTGTTTGAGAGATTGGGGGTGTGAACCAATCTCATTCAAATTAAGTGAGAGTGGATAATTTCCTCAAGAAAAAGTGGGACGTTTCAGAATCCCTTTGGAGGAAACCTATTTCAACCTCCACAGTTCGAGATGAAACTATGTGAGTGAGTATTGACTTTGTGTGTGAGCAAGTGATAAAATGTGCCAAATTTTTAATAAGTTAGGTGTCACCTTGCAGCATGTTGACTTTGTGTGGTCCTTTACAAGTCTTGATTACATATCTTACTAGATGTCATTGGTACAACCTTGTGGAATATTAAAGTCCCTAGAGAAATAGCATGTGGACATGTGGGTACTTACCAATCCCTTAAACTCCCTAATGTGATTTAATCTAAGAAATCTTCAAAAATACTATCCTAGATTGCAAGCATGTGGGCATGTATGGGCCCGTTACAATAATATTTAAACTCCCCTAGTGATGTAAAATAAGAAATTAGCTTCAAACTATCATATATTTGCAACATGTGGGCATGTATGGGCCCTTACAAATTTAAAATGTTTTGAAAAGAAACTAAGAAGAGGCCCTAGGGGGGCTTTGTCCTCTCCTAAATATTTTGTTTTTAAGGGAGATGGAATCTTCCCTCAATCATTTTTTTTATTCTCAAGATCACTCTATGGTGCGAGAGAAGAGCATATTCAATGATTGAAGTTTGATTTCTGGTCCCGATGCAAGTGTTTATATATGTGATAGTTAATGATTTGAACTTAACTTTTACAATCAAAACAAGCCATCCATGTGGAAAATCAAAGAAAAAAGAGGAAAAAAAATATGGTTGTTAACCCCCTAAGTGCGTATTTTTTTATTAACCCTTCACGTGGAGAGGGAATCTAAGTGTGGTGCATATTACAAATTGCATAGAATCAATATTTAGAAGGCTAGGGTCCTTCAAAATATCACAAAAAACCCTTACAATGTTGGATTTCTGGACAGATGTGCGGGTCACAGAGTAGAAAGAGGCGCATGTGGCGCCAATGCATAAATAAATAATGACATGTTGGTGCATTGTGCATAGAATGCACTGAGAAACACAGTGTTGTTGGCGCACGTGCTCAGAAGACGCTTGTGGGATGAAACACCCACGCACATTCTGATATGCAGCTGAGAAGAAAATTTTGAATGAAATTCTCTTATTCCAGCTCTGAATTTATCTTTTTGAAGGTAGGACTGGGCTGGTTATGATCCCTACAATGTAAATAAGTCAAAAAGAAGTGCTCAAACAACCCAATACCTTCCCCAGTATGGTCGCCAATCTGTTGTACCCTTTTTGCCACTTGAATGAGAAAAACAGGGACACTTACAAGTTCAATTGGGTCAACTGAACAGGACAGAATTTACTGTATTAATAAAATGACTCAATCACATGAAATAAACAAACAACTAAGCTAACAACAACTAAAGAAACAAAGCTAAAGTGCATAAGGAAATTAGAACCAAAATCAACCAAATAATTGACCAATATTCATGCCACCAATGGATAGATTGTATTAGTGGGAAAACACCAAAGAGGAAGGGAGACTTAT
>JASDQU010735934.1:555279-565984 GCA_032191745.1 Picea mariana | reverse complement strand
CATAGTGCACCCATGGCCTCTTTTTATAGAAAATATTTGAGGAACTATTCAACCGATCTTTAGTGTGAACAAGGAGCCCTTTAGGTCTTTGATGAACCCCCCACTTGGATTCAGTTCAGATTTGAGGGTCAAATCGACTTGGGAGCTGAAACAGAATTTGGTGGGAGGCCAACCAGAATCATAAATGCACTGTTCTCATGTGTGTGCGGCTTTTTGCATACACAGTCGCGCGTCAGGCACATGTGTGCTTTTCCTGCATTTTTGATTGGCATTTTTTGGGCCATGAATGAACTAATAGGTGTTTGGAGATGCTGGATTCCTATGACCATTTGCGGATGAAATTTTAGTGATAAAAATATGGAGAAAGGTAGTCAATCTTTTTCCCCTAAAGTAATCAAATGGCCACTCAATCAAACCCTAGCCAAATTCGAGCATCCTAGAAAATGAACGTATCCGATGACCACTTGGGGGATAGGGAAAGGGATGTTTTTTACCCTGCATTGTATTTCTGTGAGCTTCACCAATTAATTCAAAGAGCCTGAGATGACACTAATAATGGTCGAAACTACTTGAACTTATGGGAATCGAACCTGGCCTGATAAATTGTTCCACAAACTTATCACTTTCCAGAATTATTCAATTGGTGTGTTGTGAATTACTAGGTGGGTAGGAAAAAAAATAATTTATGTACATGATTCTAGGATAATTTTTGAAATAAGTAAAGAATCCATTGCCCAAATTCTCCAAATTTTGGAACATGTTGTATATGAAACCTGTGATGATGATGAGCTTGACTCTAATTACCAAGCATTATCATAGTCTGAAAGAGAGAATCTGCTGAGTAATATATTAGCCCCAAATGCCACATTACCGACAGGTCCACCTCATTTCAAATCCTCCATCTTCCCTAAACTAACCAGGAAGGCTATTGTCGTGATTTGTCAGGTTTTAGGCTATGAACATGATAGAGCAGTGGATGAGACCATTTTATGGCTGATTTATGTCTTATGTCCACTGGATTCAATCACCCTCACAAAATTGATTATTTTTAGTTCCTAGAGGAAGTCATAAACTTCCAATTGTAAAATTTTCACATCCCTAAGTCTTTTAGTTTCCAAGCCTACTTGGTGCACCTCATGTTATTCAATAATTCTTCCTTTTTTCAGAGCTTTGGGATAAAAAAAAATTGACAATTCAAGTAAAACCAAGCCAATAATTGAGTGGACTGAGGAGGTGAAAATGAGACTATAATAGAGGTTTCATCCTTTATATAAACAAGTTCATGAGTGCATGCTACATTCTACTCTGTGGGACTCAGCCTTCTAGGATGTTTTCGTGAGTTTAAAAAGATACTACATTTGAGAAAATACACCATAGTAGGAGATTGGTACTTGGGTGAGTATCACACCATCATTAGAGTATATTGTTTTGAACAATATCCATACAAGCTTCCAATTTTTCTAACTCAAATAATATTTTCTTTGGAATACATCACACAAAGGCTCATTTCAGATCAATTTCATTTTTCCCAACATAAGCAGGTCATTAATTTCAAGCTACCTCAAGAGGTTGGCCCTTTCTTGGTCAAGTGTATAACTTCTCTATATGTTACAAAAGAAATGATACAACAAATGGATTTTGAAAAAGGAAGTAAATGTGTGTATGACCCACATGGTGTGATTACATCCAAAAGGACCGTGTACAAGCATCTACCCAATCTTGTGGTGGAAATAACTTCTAACATGGATTCATGGGAATAAGTTAAGAAGAGTCTAGGGGTAAAGGCCAAAAATCTAAATACCACTCAATCAATGGACCAATCCAATGTAATTCAGACTTCTTAGAAACAAAAAATACAAATTGGAAAGATGTTGTTTTCATACATGCATTATGAAATGGATATTGATGATAAACTACATGAGAAGGTAAGAAAAAATACTAGAGTTGATGTTGAATTAACCTCAAATGGGCCATCTATCACTATTGATCATCTCACTTAATTTCTATTGTCAACACCATTAGTTTCATAGACGTTTGTAGCTGAATGAACCTATAATAAGCAATCGCCAAACTTTTCATAGTATTTGGATATAAAGAGAAAAACACAACGGGTGAAAAAGGAAATGTATCCTTCGGCTTGGGGAGAAAATAGAGCTCAAAAAAAATTACTATCTGTTATGGATTACCAGTCGGGTATATTCAATTTGTTTGTACTATAATCAAAGGTACTTAAGCCTCATTTTCTTGCAGATTACAAAGCCACTAAAATGAGAGTTAATATTGGGGATATCCACCCTGTGGATATGATTGAATTTAACCAACAAACAAATCATATGTTGTATAGAGGGGTCTTGCAATACTCTGACAGTGAGAGCAATATGAAAAAAATGGTAATTAAAATAGAGAAGTAGTTGAAGAAGGAGAGGGTGGACACTAAATCCAATAGAATTCAGATTAATGAGTTGGAGAGAAATATTATTTACGTAGGAGAATATCCTAAAAATTTGACTGTTGTAGGAGACCTAATCAAAGAGAAGGATAATGAGACTAATATCCTTAAGAAAAATCTAAATGTTATTGAGGTACAACATGTTCATACCCCATAGATGTAGGTTAGCCATGAGGAAAAGGAGAAACTTTACTGATAATTATTGGAAAGTAGAAAGATCATATTACGCCTACAATTTGAAATTGAAACCTTGAAAGACCAACAAACTCAGTGATTGCAAGCATCCAAGTCAGCTACAGTGAAAACAACTATGTTATACCTAACATAGGGCTTATCAAAATTCATGGATTATTAGAGTGTGAAGGATATCGAGTTAGACATTATGACAAACCAACTCAAACAAAGAGATGCCAAGGTAGCAGAACTATAGGATCAGGTCAATAACAGAGAATTATGTTTGGCACAAATCAATGCTTCTAAAGAGGAAGCTGAGAATGAAGAAAATAAAATAAAGGCAAGGGTGAAAGAGAGACTAGACATGAAAGGAGATAAGCATATCATTTGGGACAATATATCTAACACAATTTTTAAGAATTGGTCTTATTTTACCCTGGTGCAGGATGACCTTGATCTAATGAACGTAGTCTTGAAAGACATAAAAGGAACAACAAATGAGTTGGAGAATAAACATGATTTGGTAGTTGATATAATCAAGTTCTTGAATATCACAACTAAAGAGGAATTGAAGGATTTTCAATTCAATAAAAAAATAGCATTGTAATGGATGATAAAAGAGTCATTACAAAAAGGATATTGTTGCAAAATGACAAAAAAAGCTACCATAAGCTTATGAGGGAAATATCTACTTTTAAAAATATGCTTAGCGATGTCATGAAGCATGGATTACCATTGTTATAGAATGTAAATGGGGATTTATATCCAATGAAAAATTATCAAAATCTATTAGAAGATAGGATAAACAGTGACAACAAGTTTGAAAAGATTGATGGCACTTTGAAGGGGCAATATGTAGTAGAATTGTTGGCAATGGATTTTGAGTTGTTGCACAATCTAAAAAATTATTTTAAGGAAATTACCCCTACCATTTTATGAGAAATACATTAATTTGGATGAGACAGTAATAAAATTGAATGATCGTAACTATATGATGGGAAAATATTGGAAAATAACGTGTCAATTTGCTAAATTACCATTGTGAAGACAAGGCAATGTTAATGTTTAATCCATTATTATAGTTCTTTTCATTTCAATAGATAACAATAGAATAATACAAGATCACTGAGAAATACACAATCACAAGAGACACAACATTTATCCTTGGAAACCCTCTAGGGGAAGAAAACCCAGCAAAACTTCCTTATTATAGATAGCCAATACAATGCCAAGAGATAACTCAAACTAATACAGAAGATCCTCTCCCAAATATGTGCCACTCTCTCTCTCTCTCTTCTCCAACTACATTTTCGAAACTTGTCTCTGAATAAGAAAGTGTGGTGTGTTTCTAAGTGAGGTGCTAGCCTCCTTATTTATACTAAAATGGCATGTGTGAAGTGTCTCTTCACTGGCAGGGACGACTTCTTAATCTGGGTGGTTATAACCAACTTTATTATATTCTGAGGTCTCTCTGATATATTCTGGTGCCTGACTTCTTCTTTTGCCTATTACAATTATATTATGACCAATCCATGAAATGGAATTTGTTCCTATTACAATAGCCGACATGATCAATCCACAATGGGGATTGATCCAATGAATAATATATCAAATAATAATAAGAATACACTTTGCATTTACATTATTTCAACACTCCCCCTTAACAAGAAGGGTATTCTTCAAAAGCATCAGGTGAGAGAGAGAGGACAACATCATCAATAGCATCAAGTGGGTGAGATGACAACATCATCAATATCATCTTGGAACACTAACTGGTGTATCTACAAATCATCGGAAGTTTTCTTCATCGGCAACATTGTCATTCTCAAAGGAATGCAATCATCATTTGCATCAATATGAATTAGTATAAAACTAATACATCATCATCATCACAACATGAGGTTGGGTCATCATAATATAGGATTGGCTTTACATCACAGCTGTCAAGATGGAAGCTCAGTACTCGTCTTCCTTTACGTCACAGCAATCAAGCTGGAAGCAAGATACTAGACTGGCTTTATGTCATAGTATCTCAAGATGGAAGCACAGTACCAGTCTCATCTCAACGTCTTGCTTTATGTCACAACACTTAAGATGGAAGCAAGATACTAGATTGGATTTACGTCACAAATGTCAAGATGAAATCACAGTACTAGTCTCATCACATCGTCTTACTTTATGTCACAACCATCAGGTTGGTAGCAAAATACTAGACTGGATTTACGTCACAACTGTCAAGTCGGAAGCATAGTACTAGTCTCATCTCATCATCTTTCTTTACATCACAACAATAAAGCTAGAATCAAGATACTCGTCTTACTTTACATCACAACAATCAAGCTGGAAGCAGGATACTAGACTGGCTTTGCGTTGCAATTGTTAAGCCGAAATCATAGTTCTAGTCTCATCACATCATCTTGCTTTACGTCATAGCAATAAAGTTGGAAGAAAGAGATGTCTTATCACAACAACTAGTCCCCCTTTCGAGGAATTTCCTTTCGGACTATACCAATCTTATATCAAAAGTGCTCAAACTTTACACAAGATAGAGGCTTGGTCAACACATCAACAACCTGTTCATCCGTGCTAACATACTGGAGATTTAAGGATCCTCTCTGCACCATGTCATGGATGTAATGATATTGGATCTCTATGTGCTTTGACCTGTCATGGAATATAGGATTCTCTGTCATCTTTATGCGGCTCTGGTTGTCAAATAGGATCATGGTTGCTTCCATATCTAGGTCGAATAGATCGGTCAGCGACTTTTTTGGCCATATAGCTTCACAGCTAGCAGAACATGCAGCAATGTATTATGCTTCTGTTGTGATGAGAGAAATGTTTGATTGCTTTCTACTCTACCATGAGATCATGGTTGATCCCAAACTGAAACAACATCTTGAAGTGATTTTCCTATCAGAAACACTTCCTGCCCAATCTGCATCAGTATATCCAATCAATGTGAAATCATGATCTCCATCATAGCTAAGACCACAATCTATTGTACCCTTAAGGTACCTCATCACATGTTTTGCAGCCACTAGGTGAACATGTCTGGGTTCTACCAGAAACTGACTCAAGGTGTTCATAGCAAAACAAATGTCTAGTCTGGTGTTTGTCAGGTACATCAGCGATCCAATAATCTGTCTTTACAGCATGGCATCAATCAATTCTGACGAAGTGTCGACCAACAGCTTCAACTTTGCTTCCATGGATGTATTCATGGACTTGCATTCCAACATGTCAAATCTCTTCAGGATTTCGACTGCATACTTCTCTTGGTTAAGGAAGATCCTCTCTGGACTCTGCCATACCTCAAGACCTAAGAAATAATGCATTAGGCCAAGGTATTTCATTTCAAATTCTGAGGCAAGTATCTTCTTACATTTAGTGATGACATTTTCTTCTCTGGTTAAGAATAAGTCATCCACATATAGCAGTAATATCACTAGTTCATCGTTCATAACCTTGAAGTAGAGGTTAGAATCTGCTTTACTCTTGGTAAATCCCAAGCTCATCAGGAAATTGTCTATCCAGCCATACCAAGCTCTAGAAGCTTTCTTCAATCCATATAATTCTTTCTTCAACCTACAGACATGAGACTTCCTATCTTTAACTTCATGAAATCCTTGAGGTTTCTCTATATACACTTCCTCTTCGATGACATCATTTAGGAAGGTTGTCTTTACATCCATCTGGTGCAACTTCCACTTCATCTTAGCTGCAATGGCTATGATGGTTTTGATCGAAGTGTATCTGGCTATAGGATCGAATGTCTCTTCATAGTCAATACCTTCCTTTTGAGAAACGCCACGAGTGACGGATCTTGCTTTATACTTCTCAATACTTCCGTCAAAAACGTGTTTTATTTTGAATATCCATTTGGAGGATACCACGTCTTTACTCTTCAGTCTGGGAACTATTTTCCATACATCATTCTTTATTATGGATTGGTATTCCTCTATCATGGCATCTACCCATTCTTTTATTTGAATGGCTTCTTCAAAGAAGGTAGGCTCCTTCTCTATGAGGTCACACATCAAAGCCATATAAATCGAGAATGTCTTTTGTCTTTTCACATGTCTCATGATTCCTTGGGGAACACCATACTTCTCTCCATCTTGAATGAGTTCTCTAGCCCAAGCTAGATTTCTTTTATGGAGGATTGGCATCTGAGATGGTTCTTGAAATTCTACCATTTCATGGTCTTCTAGAATTTCCTCATCAAGGGAAACTACGTCTTCCCTCACTGGTTCTGCAGATCTAAGAACCTCCCTCACTAATTCCGCAGTTCTGGGGATTATGGGTTCCTCTTCACGTACTTCTTCAAGCTGGCATCTTCTCGATTTCTTGAGTGCTGCATATTCACCAAAACTCACATCCTTTCTGATCTCAATGTGGCAGTGACCTGGTATGTAAATTATGAAGGACTTGGATACCTCACCGTATCCCACAAATATTCCCTTCTTTCTTGAAGGTTCCATCTTGTTTCTCTTCTCTTTCGGAATATGTATAAAAACTGGGCAGCCAAATATTTTGAGATGTCTTACCTCTGGTTTCTTTCCGGTGAATATCTCTTCTGGGGTCTTGAACCTAAGTGCACTGTGGGATAATCAGTTTTGCACATAAACGGTTGTCATTGTTGCTTCTACCCATAAGCACATTGGAAGATCTTGATCATGGATCATAGTCTTCACAACTTCCATTATCGTTCTGTTCTTTCATTTAGCTACACCATTTTGTTGAGCATTATAGGGATTTGTGAGTTCCCTCTTGATCCCAACATCTTTGCAGAAACTCACAAACTCTTTTGAGGTATATTCTCCTCCATTATCTGACCTGAGTATCTTGATTTTTTTTTCAAAAAGGTTCTCTATCAAGGCTTTGAATTTCTTGAACTTGCTAAACTCTTCATCTTTATATTTCAAAAAATACACTCGGGTCTTACGAGAATAATCATCAATAAATGATACATAGTATACATACCCACTAATGGAGGACAATGGCATTGGGCCACATACATATGAATGAATGAGCTCTAGGACTCCTTCTGCTTTGTTGTCTCTCTTCAGAAAAGGGTTCTTGATGTTCTTCCTTTGCGCACATCCATTTCACACGCCTTCATGGTCAATTTTGAATTATGGTAGACCTATGAAAATTTTTCATATGTGTGGTAGCACCTTGTAATTGATGTGAGCTAATATTATATGCCAAAGTTCAAATGAGTTTTCAATGGCATGGGTCATGGTAGCCTCTGAGTGACCCTTTAGTTTATACAAGCCATTTTCTTCTCTTCCAATGATGATTGCTTCATTCAGGGTTTCTCCTTTAGCCCACATGAGGACTTCTCCATCTATAAAGGAAACTCTGAGGCCTTTCTTTTCTAAAGAAGAAATGGAGAATAAGTTATTTTTCAAACCTGGTACAAAGAGTACGTCCTTCATCTTTATTGAGTTCCCTGAATTTAGCTTGTATATTGATTCTCCCACTCCCTTGATGGGATATTGGTAATCATCTCCAAGTGTCACTTTCTGAGAAAACTTCTTTTCTGAAATAAAAGAGAGAATGTCTCTCTAACTTATCATGTGCTTGGAGGCACCACTATCAATGAGCCACATGTTCTCTCCATGTGTTACCGATCCTGAGAGGGACGAGATTAAGACATAGTCTTTGATCTGCTCTCTTATCATCTTTCTAGGTGGCTCTTCATATTCAACTACATGGGCATGGTGCCTCGTATGTTTCCTCTTGTATTATTCTCATCTGGATGGACAAAATTTGGCAATGTGTGCCATCTTGTCACAGTGATAGCATTGTACAAATGAGTAATCTCTTTCCCTTTGTTGTCCTCTCTTTTGAAATCTCCTTGGATGAGATTCTTTATTATTAAATTTTTTTGGTGGTTGAGGCTCTTTATGAGTCTCCTTCTGGAAGTAGGGTTTCTTCCTTCCTCTTTTGGTGTGAGTATCTAGGGCTTGATCATCATATTTTTTTAGTAGCGCTTCATGGTTAGCTACTCTTGATTCTTATTGAATGCATTCTTCCCATAGACGGTCAAACTTCAGTTTCTTCGTTCTGGCACAACTCGTTTGGATGAATGCATCCCAAGGTCTTGTGAGACCATTAAGAGATTTCATTATGAGATCGTATTCATCTATGGTGTCTCCAATTTCTTCTAAATGTTCTTTAAATTCTAAGATTCTGGAAAAATATTCTTGGATTGTTTCTCCTTTCTGCATCCTCATATTCTTTAGTTGAGTTCTTAGATTCATCTTTCAGTTTATGTTCTTTCCTTCGTACAGTCTACTTAGGGAATCAAACATTTCTTTCAAAGTCTTCTTTGATGAAACATAAGGAATCAAGTGGTCTTTGATTGAATCTGCAATGATTCTTTTGGCCCTGATCGTGTCCTTTAGATGCTTGGTTTTTTCTGCAGCATCGTCGGGTTCCAATACTTCTTCTTTGACGAATCTTGCTAGGTCATTCTCTTCAAGGATCAGGACGATCATATACTTCCAGCCACGAAAATTTTTCCACGCCTTCCATTTTGTCAACAAGTTTCATGCTTGCAGACATCTTTTACCTGAAGCTAAGAAAATGACCAAAAAATGAAAATGCTCAAAATCAAATTCTGAACTTACCAGGAGATGTGCTTGGCTGAGGTGAGTAACATGGTGTGCTTGGATCTGAGAAAATACAACTTTTACCCCTCGAAACTTGATCTGTGGATTTTTGGACTGGTGCTTCTGATTTTCTGGTACTCTGGTACTCTAGTACTTCTAGTACTTCTGGTTCTTTGGTACTTCTGGTACTTTGTGAAACTAGGGTTTCACTTTCTGGGAGATATTGCCACTGAAAAGGTGTTATGAGAGTGACAAAGTAATCCTTGGGGAGGGCACATTTTTCTATATGGTTTTAGGGATGAAAAGCTTCACCATCAAAAAGCCCTAATTTGCATGTACGGTAGCAGTGACGTTTTTCACTCATGTGAAAGATGATTTCTTCAGCTTGGCTCTGATACCATGTTAATGTTTAAGCCATTATTATAGTTCTTTTCATTTAAATAGATAACAATAGCATAATACAAGATCACTGAGAAATACACAATCACAAGAGACACAACATTTATCTCGGGAAACCCTCTAGGGGAAGAAAACCTAGCAAAACTTCTTTGTTATAGATAGCCAATACAATGCCAAGAGATAACTCAAACTAATATAGAATATCCTCTCCCAAAGATGTGCCACTCTCTCTCTATCTTCTCCAACTGTAGTTCTGAAACTTGTCTCTCAATGAGCAAGTGTGGTGTGTTTCTAAGTGAGGCGCTAGCCTCCTTATTTATACTAAACTGGCATGTGTGAAGTGTCTCTTCACTGACAAGTCTGACTTCTTAATATGGGTGGTTATAACCACCTTTATTATATTCTGGGGCCTCTTTGATATATTATGGGGCCGACTTCTTCTTTTTCCTATTACAATTATATTACGACCAATCCGCAAAAGGGGATTTGGTCTTGTTACAATAGCTAACATGATCAATCCATAATGGGGATTGATCCAATGAATAATATATCAAATAATAATAAGAATACACTTTGCAGTTACATTATTTCAATAGGCAAATCAAGTGGCACCTGGCCATCTCCCTAAGGGAATATTTTACTGAGTAATTTTTCATGTACATTGATTTTTACCAAGGTAAAAACCTTTCAAGACTAAATAAGCAGTAATACATTTCAAGAAGTTTTTTTATTACTGCTTATTACTGTAGTAATAAGTTGTATTACTGCTTATTACTGCAGTAATAAGTAGTAATACAATTTTATATACAAAGGAGAAACAAGGTGCGTTATTGATGGGCCAACAATTTTTGGAATCAGAGTGTAACTTGTTCTCAAGTTTTCCAAATCAACAGAGCTCACAAAGGAAGATAAAAATTATGAGAAGAGGACATAGGGACTGTAGAGATTCATTCACCATGGGTGTATCAATCTATATTTTTGTATTGTACTCCATTGTAAACTCCAAGTAAATTCATACCTATTCTTCAGAGATTGGAGATTTGATTTTCTCATTAACATA
>JASDQU010735934.1:538304-551621 GCA_032191745.1 Picea mariana | reverse complement strand
TATGAATAAAAAAAGGGTGTGACCCAAGCATGTAGAGTTTTTACAAAATGCTCAAAATATGTCCAAAGGAGAGGTAAAAATTCTGCTTGTCCAGTGGTAAACTAGTTCTATTTATCTTTAAATACATCCATTCTCCGATGGGAGAATTTACATTACAAAATTTGATTGTGTAAACTCTAAAAAAGATGTCAAGGATGCAGACAATTGTAAAAAACATCAAGTACCTGGTTTGGAGTGATCAGGAGGTTCCATGTCTTTTATTTCCATGTCACGAGATGGAAGATTTAGATCCGAGAGTGGAATTTCTATTGTGGGGGAAGAGCCATTGGGCGTCGAAAATCTTTCTGTGTCCAAAGAAGCCGATGCAAATTGGGCTTGCAATTCTTCCACTTGGGAGTGGATGGCATCTACTTCGTCGTGTTGTTGGCGCATGGCCATTCTGTTTTGAATGAGGGTTTCTAGAATGAATGTCACTTGGATAGACAAGCCGTGAACTATGATTTGGCGTTGCTGCAGGGAGATCCAAAGGTCCTCTGTATTGTCTAATTGATCCTAGAAATGCACTAGAGCCTTATTCTTGTTGTGGGCCATTTGGGAGAAGGATAACCCCATCCAGTGGGGAGAGTTATTGTGCACATGATATAAATTGGCTAAGACACTAAAACGCGGGGCCCAGAACTAAAGAAGAGACCCCTGATGGAAACTCCAAATCCACTAGTTGGGATGACGATTTAGTTTTGTCGACGTTTCCTCTTTTGTGGTGAGCTTCTGCTATGAGTGTATTTCGGAATTGCCTAAAGAACTGATGCACGTAACACATATGAAAGCCAAATTTCTTGTTGAGTCCAGGAACCCAATTCTCAGAGGATCAATGCCACGCTTGTAGAACACAGAAAGGACCTCCAAGATAAACCCCCCAATGCATGACCACAACCTCTGAGACCTAGTATGCACTCATGTAATCAAAATGGAATTGAGCCAGCCTAGTAGAATTCACGGGCCCAAAATCCTCTCGAGCTGCCAATAGAAATCAAGCCAGGCATACAAATTCACGTCAAGATAACTATACAGGGGGGAATTAGACATCTCTCCTACCTAATCTTCCATCCATGATCTGCCATAATGATAGGTAAGGAACAAACTTGAACAAACAATCCATCAAACACAGTAGTCGTCTCATCCATAACCTCCCGCACAAGCATCATACTTGAAAATAGAAGGAATGGAAAGGAATCAGCTGCTCTCAGGCGAGGCAACACTTTGAGGCCATCAACTCAAAGCCACACTACATTTTATTAAATCAATTGAGGAGTACATTATATAGGAAGATATTCGGTTTAGACGGTTGGAACCATTATTCGGTTTAGAGGAGTCTCCATTATTTCTAAGTCTCCCCTTTAATGGAGAAAGGATTGACATCCACACCTAACATCTCCTTAAACAGTTCAAATTTTATCTTCCCAAGAGGCTTAGTGAAAATATCAGCTGCATTTTCACTAGTATTACAATACATTAAAGCAATGTCATTAGACTGCATCTTTTCTCGAACAAAATGAAACTGAGTATCAATATGCTTTTTCCTTGAATGGTAAATTGGATTATTTGCCAACTTGATTGAGCTCTAGTTATCACATTTGATTATCGTAGCTTTCCTTTGTTCTTCTCCAACATCTTGAAGTAGTCTTCTCAACCAAACAAATTCATAAGTTGCTGCACACAATGCTTTATATTCTGCCTCAATGGATGACAAATATACAATAGGGTGCTTCTTACTGCTCCATGAAACAATCCCGGATCCAATGCCAAAGGCATAACCTATAGTAGATCTTCGATCATCCGGATTGCCAGTCTAGTCTGAATCTGAGTAACCTTTCAGCTCAACATTGAATGAATCCATATATTAAATACCATAATCAATTGTGACTTTGAGATACCTGAGTACCCCTTTCGCTGCATTCCAATGGTTTTCTAGAGGTTTTTCCATAAACTGACTTAACACACTAACATAATATGCTATGTCAGGTCTGGTTGTAGTGAGATAGTTCAAGCTTCCCACCATCTGTCTATACATTGTACCATTTACCTCCTTCGAACCATCATCAGAGTAAATTTTCATGTTCTGCTGCATTGGAACATAAGAAACTTTACATTGATCCATTTTAAACTTCTTAAGTACTTCTCTGACATATTTATGTTGAGACACAAATGTTTGACCAACATTTCTCCAAACTTCAAGACCTAGGCAATGATGTAACTCACCAAGATATTTTGTTTCAAATACCTGTGACATCTGCTTCTTAATTCTACTAATCAATTTTTTCTGAATTTCCTATAAAAATTAAATCATCAACATATAAGGAAATCAATACAACATGCCCTTTTTAATCAAACTTGGTATATAGATTTGGATCACTTTTGCTCCTCATAAACTCTATTGAAGAAAGAAGAAATCTATCTTCTCATACCATGACCTCGGTGCCTGTTTAAGTCCATACAATGCTTTCTTTAATTTACACACTAAATGATCCTAGCCACTTTTCACAAACCCCTCTGGTTGAGTAAGGTAAACCTCCTCCTTTAACTCCCCATTTAGAAAAGTAGATTTTACATCTAATTGGCGAAGCTTCCAATGGTACTTTGTAGCTAATGCAATTAACAATCTTATAGTATTTAATTTAGCCACTGGTGCAAATGTTTCTGCATAATCAATGCCCTTCTTCTGTGAATATCCTTTTGCCACCAATCTGGCTTTATACTTATCTATACTACCATCTTCTTTGAATTTAGGTTTGTATATTTATATCCTATGGGATTTTTATCTTTAGGAAATTCAGTCATTTCCCAAGTTTTGTTTTTCATTATAGAGTCATATTCTTCCTCCATTGATTTTCTCCACTCTTCTTGTTCATTAGCTTCATTATAACTCATGGTTTTTATGACATTTGAAATACTACTCATCAAGGCATAATCTTTATATTTTTCAGGTGACGAACCTGTCGTGAAGATCTTCTCAATTGGCTTGTGACTTCTTCTCCATTTTGTGAAGATTCTTCTTCACTGTTGGATGTATCCATGTCATTGGCTGCCTTTTCCTGCTTGTGCTTCTCTTCTTTGACCTCTTCATCTTCAAGAAGTACATGCCATCCTTCATGAATGTTGTCTTTGGTGGAACTAGGTTTTAAAATTTTTAGCTCTAAAACTAAAACTTTTCTCTTTCGGGATTCGGCTTTTCATAAGGTATAATCCTTGCTATTAGTTCAAAAATATCGGTACCAAAGTCCCGAAGTGTTTTCTTTTCTTCGTTATAATAAAAGATAGAAAGCTCAAGTGTTATTAAAGTCTAGATGCATGTTCTGTAAAGTACTTTTAATCGCGATAAATTAAAACTCTAAAGGAGTTAATTAACTATCTTTTAACCTTTCGAGATTTGGGTTTACTCAGAACAATATGTTTTCAATACATTTTGAATCGCGAAATCCCGATTCCCGATTTCCCAAAAGAAGTGGAAGTCAGTTTTAATCCTGATTAATTAAAAACTAATCCCATCGCGATTTCGTGATTCGGGGTTTAGTGGTGACATACCTCATGTAAGCGCGATCCCTAAAACCCTGAAACGCGAAGTCCACTCAATTCCAAAGTTAAGACCTAAACTTTTCCCATCGTGATTTCGGGATTCGAGGTTTCGTGGCAATATACCTCATGTAAGCGAGATCCCCGAAACCCCGAAACAGGAAATCCCGACTCAAATACCAAAGTTAAAAATGAACTAATTTCGTATCAAATACATTTAATGGTATTTAAACTTCTTAGGTATTTTCATTAATGAGTTCCATCAAATGAGATTTTTCAAATTTTGATTTTAGAATCGGCGAAATATGGCCATATTAATAACAGATAGCTGGTGATTTCCGTGACACCAATGCATATCTCAGAAATATTCTCTTCTTTAAAGGTATTAAATTCTTGGCAACCGCGTCAGTACTTTCACCATTAAATGAGTTAAAGGAAAATTAAATGAGTTAAATGAGTTAAAGGTCTGTGTTTTGAAACTCATTTTTTCTCTTTCTATCGGAAGTAAGTTGCATCTAGCCGAGCTTTCACACCTCTCTTCTAGGACAGGTTTTCATTCCAATACAAAAGTCATGGCACCAAAGAAGGGACCCAAGAAGAGTGAATATACATCTGAGATTTTTAGCCCAAAGGGAGATGTCATATCCGAGACCACGCCACATGCTATCGACTCCATTAAATCATGGAGAGAAATTTATGAAAATCTGGACTGCGAGATAAAAAATTCCCCTAACGACTCTGAGAATCACCTTCGGGACATAGTAGAATCAGAACTTCACAAAATTGCAACACGCCCACAGCTCATGGCATAAAACGACATGATCAGTTGGGCTTTGGACAAGGTTGATATTCCAATGAGAAGCATTTTAAATGATCAAGGGGCCATTATCGGCTCATTTAGACCTGAACATATCCAGGTTATGTACAAACTCTCACCCAATCCTAAATTCATTTACAATGTCGAATTCATAGCTGAATTTCAAAGAAAGGAATGCACCGAGGCAGACCAAACTTACCCTGATTTAATCAAAGGCTGGTGGAGATGTCCATCAAAATTTAGGGCCTATACCCACGGAATTTATGCCACAGCCTCTTTGAATGAGTATATGGTTTATGTAGCCATGATGCTGTGCAGAATCTTCGGCAAAAAGAATCCCTGTCATTTCCCTGCAGAATGGGTGCCCCTTTTTAGAAAAAGCATCAGAAGGATATAGTTTCAACTGGGACAAGATTTTATCTGATAATATAGCCAAAGAGGTTTCGGATTACAGAGCTGCAAGAGCCCAAGGTCAACTAGTGGCCTTTTACATGTCTGCATACATCATGGACGCAATTTGTTTTATGACTCCATTCCCCCTGATGAATTGGAGTTGGAACACAACCTGCCTTGAACCCATTCATGAATATCACTCTAAGTTGTGGAAAGAAAACGCAAAAAAATCATTTTAAGAAATTTTCCATTTCGTGGTAATACCAATGCATAAAATGTTTTTCGGCTGTGACCCTCCTCACATTTTTGAATTCGTTGCAAATAACCTCAAGCCAATAGCAGACTGGTTCATTGAAGAAAGCTTCTCCTACATCAGGGTTTATGGGTGCTCAATTCCCCCTCACGAGCTATCAAAATTCCTCCCAGATAGACTAGTGTGTAGGGAAGTAGCACACCAAATAGTAAAAGGCAGTATTGGAATATAGCTAAAGGCAACTCAAAAGAAGTCCTGGCCAATCTTCCCTGTGCACATCGGGAAATTTTCATTACAAAATTTGGGACATTCCAGGGTGGAAGCAGAAGCACTAGAAGAAGTTAAACTATTAAATATTGAATACAAAAGGCATGACCCTTATCAACTAGTGAAAAAAAACTTGGTACATTGCAATATGAAAGCATATGAACATGACGAGTCCCCTTGGGATGACATGTTCAAAGGGACCAAGTCTTATAAAGAAGTGTTAGAACAAGTACAGACACTGTTGTCCGACCTGCAAGCCAACTTTCGGACCTTTCAGAGGCATAGACGGAGTGGTCTACCCCAAGTACTTAAAGGAGAAGAAGTCACCCTTCCCCAGGAGAAAGAAAGTGTTCCCCCAGGTTTCGAGCAGGAAGAAAAGAAGAAGGGAAATCCCAAAAAAGCCTCACAGGATACGGAAGGGACTCCACAAAACAAAAAGACCAAAGCAGAGAAAAGGTCAGGGAGACCTCCCAAGTCCGGTAAGCTTACTCCCCCTGCATCACTCGGTGTTGATGTCAATACGCCCAAGGCAGCAAGAGGGAAAGGATATACAGAGCTAGGGAGTCCCATAGCTTCCTTAACGCCCTTACAATACACTTTGGGACTCCCACAAATAGGAGCTCTATTTGTTGATGACCTTACCTCCATTCCCATAGATGAGATTCCTCCTTCATATTATTTTTTCAGCAGAAAAAGGAAGGTTGTCCTGAAACAGGAGATGCATAAGAAGGAGGGGAATATGGTAAAAAAACATAAAGTCTTGATAGACGAACATAATTTGGAGGAAGAGGATTTCGCTACAGAGATAGCAGGTTCCATGGGAGCCATGGAAACAACAAAATTTTTTACCGTGGGAAAAATGAGAACCAGGATAAAGAAGAGTGATTAAATCATAGCACAATTACAAGAGAAGTTAAAAAATGTTGAGGAGAACATTAGAGAAGAAATGAGTAAAAGCTTGGAGCAGACAAGGGCTGCCAAAAGGTTAGAGGTTCAATTACTCAAAACGAGCTTGGACCAAATGAGCCAGAAAATACAAGCAAGTCAACTACATATTACTCAGCAAAAGGAGCATGCAGAATAGTTACAAGCTAGATTAATATAGATGGAAGGTCAAATTATAGATCTAAAAGCTTTCCAGGCCCAGTCATTGGAGGTGCATTAAAAAATAGACGCCGAACAATAGAAATTGATTTCCAAGATAGAGATTGTTCACAATTACTTTCAAGAAGTAGATAATGCCTTTGATAATATTATCCTAAGGGAAAAAGAAGCCAAAGCAGTGAGGATTACTCTCCAAAAGGCAATTATATATTCGACAGGTGAGGAGGTATCCAAAACTACGAAAGTATCAACCACATAGCAAATCAGAGGCAACATCATGCTCAAGCTATGGGAGACCAACATAACTGAAAGAAAAAGAATAGTCAAAGAAATCAGAGATGACTGTAAAGAAGTTTTTGATCTTTTAGACAAAGGGTCGTTAAATATTGGAAATGGAAATTGTACAGGACTTCTGGGACATATCAATAAAGACATAAATTAAATTTTAGGGAAAATTTGAGTGAAATCCAAATGGAAATTTCACAACTAAGAAAAATGGATGTCACCCTATTCGACAGGTTGTTAGTTGATCCTAACTTAAAACTGCAGTCAATAAAGTTTGCAGATAAAGGAGTTGATGACCGTCTTTCCAAGATTTAGAGAAAGGTTTATCTGTTCGAGGCAAGAGACCTTCCAGAACCCCCCAAAAATTTTACACAGTTTCTGGAGAAATGCATTAAATGTATTGAATCAAAGGAAGGAGAGTGATCAACAAAGTAAAAGTATTATTTGGAAGAGATTTACTTCAAAGAAAATGGAAAGATGGAGAAGATCATACAAACGGTTTCGGATCTATTTTTTAACAATTAGTTAGTCACTAGGAATTAGGAAATCATCAACCATCTTAAGATTGGTGGTTTTGTATAAATGTAATTTTTCAAGACTAAGAACAGACTTTTTTCTGGAGGGGATTGTAAAGAGAAAATTTTCATTTTGCCAGAATTAATACAATATAGATTGAAGATTCCAGATCTTGTCATGCCTGAGTTATGTGTTTCTCTATCATTTCATCTTTTATTTCATACCTTCGTTAAATGATTTCATGATGTAACTTCTATTGTGGTGATTAAACATTCAGATTATCTAACCGTTTGCAGTTTTTCCTCTATATCAGCTGTTAGCAGATATAAGACCTATGAACGTTTTAGAACTCTGAAATCATATACTTCTTCGAAGTTATCGTGCTTCTTTCTTCTATTAGTATAAAATGAGATTTCTCTTAAATTGATGCCTCATTTTTTGTTATACAAATATATGTTTCCTTTTCTTTCTTCATTCCATGGATTGTCTCTTTAAATTTGAATCAGATACTAGAAAAGGCCTTCATTTCTATTATACTATTGATCCATAATTTGGAAGTTTTATTCTTAATAATTCAAACCAGAAATCTGCAACCCTTAAATTTTTTTTTTTGACTTAAAGCAAAAGGAAATCCTTTGCTTTCATGACGGTTCCAGTTACCAGATAGCCTAATATAGAACCCGGTCTATTAGATTAGATGAGCATTGCATTAAACCTATTCAATACCATCTTACAAACAACAAATACACGGGTAGAACTTGAACGTTCATGGGCTGCAATTGAAAGGGATATTAGCATCCAAAAACAATGGGAAGCTAGACAGAGACAGTTAAGGAGCCAACTCTGATCTCGCTTTCCATTAAGCTAGTGTTTTTACCCATTATTTATCTGTACCTTTTCGGATGCCTTGACAGTATACTTTAGAGCCTTAAATCATAAACTTAGGAACAACATCTTTTTGGCACCGTTGCTGGGGATCGAAGAAACAAATCTTTTCCCTGGGAAGAACGACATTGACTTTTTCTTTCTTTGATAGTGAACAAAGATTGAAAAACCTTCTAAGGCTACTTTTATCTTTCACTTGGCGACTCCACGATAAGTAAACTAGATTTCGGTCGAAAGAACACCAGAAAGAACCCCGACAACAAGCAGACCTCACTAGTATCTGATCCGAAAAAGATTTTAAAATCAAGAAGATTTCTTAGACAAATCGTTTCACCAATACATACTATCGGTCAAACTAATTCTACACGATCGAACGCTAGAGGAATACTCGAGAGATCTGTCTCCCTCCCCCTTTCAATCGATACGTCCTTTTTTCCTGAAGTCCACACTCCTACTACCGAATGCTCCGACGCGTGTCCTGTGTATCCTGATTTAACCCCCGTCAATTCTCCGATATATTTGTCTTACAAGCCTGGAGAAACAAGTTCTTTTCATCTTGGACCTTTTTTCTCCAGTTTCTTGTGCCTTGATGATCAATTTCCCACAACCTTTTTGCCACATTCAAGTACAACCCAAAATCTGCCAAGCTTCTATGAACTTTCTCCTCATACACCCCAAGTTTCAATCTCAAATCTATCAATGGCTGCACACTGAGGTGCAGGGGTTGGAGGCGGTGTTGTAGGTGGTGCTATAGGAGAAGCGACATGCGGCCAAGTACCAATCCCTGGAATTTTTGCTAAGGTGGCTTCCATATATGCCCCTCTTGTCCTCCTGGTTCCCCTACATGACCTTCCAGAAAATTACATGAAAAATCTCCCAAAATTTATAGGGGAAGGTGATTTAACCGCACAAGAACACATCAATTTCTTTGACCAGTTTGCCGATATCCTAAGACTCGAACATGAATATGTCTACTCTAGACTCTTAGTACAAACTTTCGAAGGGCAGGTTAGAACCTGGTTCCGAGGTTTAGCTATGGGATCTTTAAGGTCATACGATGAACTCGAAAGTGCCTTCATCAGACAATGGGGAGAAAGAAAAGATCACCTCTATTATCTGACCGAATTCGGGGCTCTTAGAATAAAACATTCCGAATCAGTTCTCGAGTTCACCCAAAGATTTAATAAATTGTATAATAAGATTCCCATCGAGGTCAAACCTTCTCAGCCTGCAGCGAAAGTAACTTTCGCTGGAGCTTTCGACCCTGATTTCTCCCTACTATTAAGAGAGAGGAGATTAGTAGAACTCACCAAGATGCAAGATGATGCCTTAGAAATTGAATCAAACATGATGGCTTCAAGAAAGCCAAAATCCAAAATGGAGGCTAGGAAGAAAGAAACCAGAAGATACCGAGAACAAGGAGGATCTTCAGGGTTAGGAAGATCTTCGGGAGACAAAATGGATGACATGGCTAGGATAATTAAAGAACTATCTAATAAGATTTTGAAAATGGAATTAGATCAGACAAAAAATGACCATTTTCCCAGAAAGGATTTCAGAAGGAATCCCAAACCTCAAGTCCCACAAAGAGAGATTAAGAATGAGGATAAAAAAATCCCAACCCCCTTCAAGAGTGAAAACTTCATTGGAGAGGAAGATTTATAATATTTAGAGGAATTAAAGGAAGATATAAAAAATATGGGTGATGATGAGCCACAACCCTATTTATCGAGGCAAGATTATGAAAAATTCTTAAATAAAGAAAATAGCTTGGAAAATGACCTAAGCAGTAGTACTTCTGAAGATTTGACCTACTAGGGTATTGCCAACAGTATAATGGTTGAGCTTCAACAGAAGTACAATCTAAGGCCTAGAAACATGAGTGTTGCAATCGTCCAGACGAAAAATATCTTGCCAAGGAGAGAGACAGACGATATAGTTTCAAAAAATGTTGAAAAGCAGACTAAAAAAACTAACATAGTGGACACAACCTACCAAGACTAAGGTGTCTGAAACACCCATAGTCAAAACACAGAAAGAAAAAGTTCCCGCAACGGAAATGAAAAATTTACCACAAAGGAAAGATGATAAGAAGGGGACCAAAGCCCAAACCATAGAGAACGAAAAAATTGTAGGGAGTTTCAATATGGAAAATGAAATAAATAAAATCAAGATCCCCATACCTCTTGTCGAGCTGGAAAAAAACCCCATCTATAGAAAAAAAATCGCCAAGATGATTAGTTTTTCGGAAGATGAAAGCCAAGCCGATGTCATTAACTTAGAAGATGACAAACCGAACATAATCTTCGGTCCTCATTTTGAAGGTGCCAAAGACACTGTTGCCCCCTTCTACATCACATTAGCCTTGTTCGACCAACTACTCCACAACTGTATGCTCAATTTTGGAGCATCCCATAATGTAATGCCTAAAGCCATTATGGAAAAATTGGGTCTCGAAATCACCAAGCCTTATGGAGATTTATATTCTTTCAATTCAAGGAAAGTTAAGTGTACAAGCATGATTAAAGACTTGGTGGTAAATATAGCTCAAATACCCGCGAAAAGCATTCTCATGGATGTAGTGGTCGTCGATATCCCTCAAGTATGGTATGCTGTTATCTAGATCCTGGGGTGCCAAGCTTGGGGGATCCCTCTAGCTTGACATGACATATGATACGATCCCGATTTTTGGAGGATAGTTCACGTGCCTATATAGAGAGACCAGGTTGGCATTCACGGTAAGTGATCTGCGCAACTCGAATAACCACCCTGTATATATTGCTGACTAGGATATAGGTAATTGTATTTTATCCATTGATGTTGATATTGTTTTAGGTATAGATGAAAGTAGTACAATATAAAAAACAGAAACAAAAAAAAATAAAAAAAACGTATATAGCATTGGTGTGTGGAAGATGTTTTTTGATGGCGCTTCATCTTACCTTGGAGCCACAGTCGGGGCACTCCTTGTGGCCCCTNGCAAGTATGAAGCCTTAGTGTTAGGGTTGGAAGCCGCTAGGAGAATGAAAATAAAAAACGTGAAAATCTTTGGTGATGCCGAGCTAATCATAAAATAGGTAAACCAAAAGTACCAGGCCAAACATCCTAGGCTGAGGTATTACAGGAATTGCGTATGGGATCTGATCGAAAAATTATTCTCCTTTGTCAAAGTCCACTACATTCCAAGAACTGAAAACCAACAGGCCGATGCATTAGCCAAAGCTGCCTCAACCTTCACACCTCCCATCGCTTTCAAACTAAAATACCATATAAAAATGAGACACCGACCTTCCATACCCAATAACATACAACACTGACAAGTTTTTGAGGATGATGAACAACTCCGTAAATTTTTAGAATCGATAGACGAGTTTGCCGAAACTCATGCCGACTAAGAAAACCATAATGATCTTGTTTGGATCATGTAGGAAGGGGAGGACCCCTAGGAATTCCACGATAAAATCACCAATCATCGAATGATTGTTCTAAAGAATGACCAGATCCCCAAGGGCCTGATTCCCTTGGAAAGGTTATTTAATCAAGACAATATCCCATTAAGATCCACCTTACAACCTCAACCTGAAGAGGTTGAGGACTGTGATATAGGTACCAAAGAAAACCCTTGGTTGGTGAAACTATCCAAATACCTATCCCTAGAAAAAAAAAGTAAATATGCTGAGTTTCTTAGAAAGTATAAAGACGTTTTCACTTGGTCTTACAACGAATTGAGAACTTATGATACTTCTATAATCAAACATAAAATTCCTTTGAAACCCGGTGTCAAGCCTTTTAAATAGAAACTCAGATAGATAAACCCTATTCTGCTACCAGTAATAGAAAAAGAAGTCAAAAAACTCTTAGATGCCAAAATCATCGTCCCATTAAGATATTCTGAGTGGGTAGCTAATCTAGTCCTAGTAAGAAAGAAAAATGGGGAAATCAGACTGTGTGTTGATTTTAGAAACCTGAACCGATCATCCCTCAAAGACAATTATCCGTTGCCTAAGATGGACCACGTCTTAGAGAAAGTAGTTGGAGCTAATAGAATGTCAATGATTGACGGTTTTTCAGGTTACAATTAGATCGCAGTACACCAAGATGATAAATAAAAAACGACTTTCACTACTCCTTGGGGTACCTTCATGTATGATAAAATTCCTTTCGGCTTGATGAATGCGGGTGCAACCTTCCAACAAGCCATGGAAATCGCCTTCTGTATTGATCCCAAGCCAAATTCTCTCTTGGAATCACTAACTACTACTAATTTATACAAGATTCATCAACACATGGAGATCACAATATATTCAAGATTTGACCTTTTTATTATGAGCAATGTAAGATCAATACAGTAGATGGCCAATCTGGCATAAACCTTAGATGGCCGTACAAGCAATAGATATGAGCNTTTATTATGAGCAATGTAAGATCAATACAATAGATGGCCGATCTAGCATAAACCTCAGATGGTCGTACAAGCAATAGATATGAGCTTCTACAAAATGCTCCCGACAATACAAAATAAGCCTCCAAAGGCTGGATATACAATGAATACGGAATGAAGCATATCTGAGCCATACTAATGCTCAACCTTCAAGCTGGAAAGTGCCACATCTTGCTAGAATGCTGAAGCCCTCAATAATTCTGCCCTGCTACCAAAAGTGTCCAATCATCCCGAGAAATATGCCAAATGATAGATCAGGCAACTGTAAGGACAACCCAGATGTCCAAATTCCCAAATCCACTCTCAAACCCCGTAGATGTGAATTCCTCCATTGAATGGTGTGCCCCACTAGATGAATGAAACCCTAGTTGGTTCGACCTTGATGAAGGAGGCCTCCAAATGCTCTGAAACTCTCCAAGAATATATATCGGGCTATGAGAATCTCGTGGGAGAAGTTTCAGACTCAGATCTCAAGTAGATCTCCCTAGATCTGAGTTTTACCAAATCACAGGACGTCCCCTATGGCTCCAAGATGTCCCAATCTATAGACAAATGTAGAATGATGATAACCCTCTAGAAAATCCCTCAAACTGATGGTCCTGCCCCTACAAAAAAACCCAACTGTCGGAATGGCCCCAGGCCCTCAGGATAAGCTGGATCGAACCTCCCTCTAGATGATGGTGCGACCTTGCTGGAAACACAAGAACAGTACGACCTGCTACCTTTTGAAGTGTTAGATGGAGATGGGATGAGACTAGAATGGTGTGGAGGAGTCTTTCATCCCTG
>JASDQU010735934.1:504672-531613 GCA_032191745.1 Picea mariana | reverse complement strand
TATGTCCAAAGGAGAGGTAAAAATTTTGCTTTTCCAGTGGTAAACTAGTTTTATCTATCTTTAAATACATCCATTTTCTGGTGGGAGAATTTACATTACAAAATTTGATTGTGTAAACTCTAAAAAAGATGCCAAGGATGCAGACAATTGTAAAAAACATTAAGTACCAGGTTTGGAGTGATCAAGAGGTTCCATGTCTTTTATTTCCATATCACGAGATGGAAGATTCAGATACGGGTGTGGAATTTCTACTGTGGGGGAAGAGCCATTGGCCATCGAAACTCTTTTTGTGTCCAAAGAAGCCGATGCGAATTGGGCTTGCAATTCTTCCACTTGGGAGCGGATGGCATCTACTTCGTTGTGTTGTTGGCGCATGGCCATTCTATTTTGAATGAGGATTTCTAGAATGAATGTCACTTGGGTAGACAAGCCATGAACTATGATTTGGCGTTGCTGCAGGGAGCTCCAAAGGTCCTCCGTATTGTGTAATTGATCCTAGAAATGCACTAGAGCGTTATTCTTGTCATGGGCCATTTGGGAGAAGGATAACCCCATCCAGTGGGGAGAGTTATTGTGCACATGATATAAACTGGCTAAGACACCAAAACTTGGGGCCCAGAACTGAAGAAGAGACCCCTAATGGAAACTCCAAATCCACTAGTTGGGATGACGATTTAGTTTTGTCGACATTTCCTCTTTTGCGATGAGCTTCTGCTATGAGTGTATTTCGGAATTGCCTAAAGAACTGATGCACGTAACACATATGAAAGCCAAATTTCTTGTTGAGTCCAGGAAACCAATTCTTAGAGGATTAAAGCCATTCTTGTAGAACACATAAGGGACCTCCAGGATAAACCCCCCAATGCATGACCACAACATTTGAGACCTAGCATGCACTCATGTAATTAAAATGGAATTGAGCCAGTCTGGTAGAATTCATGGGCCCAAAATCCTCTCGAGCTGCCAATAGAAATCAAGCCAGGCATACAAATTCACGTCAAGATAACTATATAGGGGGGAATTAGACATCTCTCCTACCCAATCTTCCATCCATGATCTGCCATAATGATAGGTAAGAAACAAACTTGAACAAACAATCCATCAAACACAATAGTCGTCTCATCCAGAACCTCCCGCACAAACATCATACTTGAAAATAGAAGGAATGGAAAGGAATCAACTGCTCTCAGGCAAGGCAACACTTTGAGGCCATCAAAGCAAAGCCACAATACATTTTATTAAATCAATTGAGGAGTACATTCTATAGGAAGATATTCGGTTTAGATGGTTGGAACCATTATTTGGTTTAGAGGAGTCTCCATTATTTCTAAGTCTCCCCTTTAATGGAGAAAGGATTGACATCCACACCTAACATCTCCCTAAACAGTTCAAATTTTATCTTCCCAAGAGGCTTAGTGAAAATATCAGCTACATTTTCACTAGTATTACAATACATTAAAGCAATGTCATTAGATTGCATCTTTTCTCGAACAAAATGAAACTGAGTATCAATATGCTTTTTCCTTGAATGGTAAACTGGATTATTTGCCAACTTGATTGAGCTCTGGTTATCACATTTGATTATCGTAGCTTTCCTTTGTTCTTCTCCAACATCTTGAAGTAGTCTTCTCAACCAAACAACTTCATAAGTTGCTGCACACAATGCTTTATATTATGCCTCAATGGATGACAAATATACAATAGGGTGCTTCTTACTGCTCCATGAAACAATCCCGAATCCAATGCCAAAGGCATAACATGTAGTAGATCTTCGATCATCCGGATTGCCAGTCCAGTCTGAATCTGAGTAACCTTTCAGCTCAACATTGAATGAATCCATATATTTAATACCATAATCAATTGTGACTTTGAGATACGTGAGTACCCCTTTCACTACATTCCAATGGTTTTCTAGAGATTTTTCCATAAACTGACTTAACACACTAACATAATATGCTATGTCAGGTCTGGTTGTAGTGAGATAGTTCAAGCTTCCCACCATCTATCTATACATTGTACCATTTACCTCCTTCAAACCATCATCAGAGTAAAGTTTCATGTTCTGCTGCATTGGAACATAAGAAACTTTACATTGATCCATTTTAAACTTCTTAAGTACTTCTCTGACATATTTACCTTGAGACAGAAATGTTTGACCAACATTTCTCCAAACTTCAAGACCTAGGCAATGATGTAACTCACCAAGATATTTCATTTCAAATACCTATGACATCTGCTTCTTAATTCTACTAATCAATTTTTTTGAATTTTCTGTAAAAATTAAATCATCAACATATAAGGAAATCAATACAACATGCCCTTTTTAATCAAACTTGGTATATAGATTTGGATCACTTTTGCTCCTCATAAACTCTATTGAAGAAAAAAGAAATCTATCTTCTCATACCATGACCTAGGTGCCTGTTTCAGTCCATACAATGCTTTCTTTAATTTACACACTAAATGATCCTAACCACTTTTCACAAACCCCTCTGGTTGAGTAAGGTAAACCTCCTCATTTAACTCCCCATTTAGAAAAGTAGATTTTACATCTAATTGGCGAAGCTTCCAATGGTACTTTGTAGCTAATGCAATTAACAATCTTATAGTATTTAATTTAGCTACTGGTGCAAATGTTTCTGCATAATCAATGCCCTCCTTCTCTGAATATCCTTTTGCCACCAATCTGGCTTTATACTTATCTATACTACCATCTTCTTTGAATTTAGGTTTGTATATTTATATCCTATGGGATTTTTATCTTTAGGGAATTCAGTCATTTCCCGAGTTTTGTTTTTCATTATAGAGTCATATTCTTCCTCCATTGCTTTTCTCCACTCTTCATGTTCATTAGCTTCATTATAACTCATGGGTTCTATGACATTTGAAATACTACTCATCAAGGCATAATCTTTATATTTTTCAGGTGGACGAACCTGTCGTGAAGATCTTCTCAATTGGCTGGTGACTTCTTCTCCGTTTTGTGAAGACTCTTCTTCACTGTTGGATGTATCCGTGTCATTGGCTGCCTTTTCCTGCTAGTGCTTCTCTTCTTTGACCTCTTCATCTTCAAGAAGTACATGCCATCCTTCATGAATGTTGTCTTTGTTGAAACTAGGTTTTACACTTTTTACCTCTAAAACTAAAACTTTTCTCTTTCGGGATTCGGCTTTTCATAAGGTATAATCCTCGCTATTAGTCCAAAAAGATTGGTACCAAAGTCCCTAAGTGTTTTCTTTTCTTCGTTATAATAAAAGATAGAAAGATCGAGTGTTATTAAAGTCTAGACGCACGTTCTGTAAAGTACTTTTAATCGTGATAAATTAAAACCCTAAAGGAGTTAATTAACTATCTTTTAACCTTTCAAGATTCGGGTTTACTTAGAACAATACGTTTTCAATACATTTTGAATCGCGAAATCTGGATTCCTGGTTTCCCGAAAGAAGTGGAAGTCAGTCTTAATCCTGATTATTTAAAAACTAATCCCATCGCGATTTTAGGATTCGTGGTTTAGTGGTGACATACCTCATGTAAGCACGATCCCTGAAACCCTGAAACACAAAGTCCACTCAATACCAAAGTTAAGACCTAAACTTTTCCCATTGCGATTTCGGGATTCGAGGTTTGGTGGCAATATACCTCATGTAAGCGAGATCCTCGAAACCCCAAAACGCGAAATCCCGACTCAAATACCAAAGTTAAAAATGAACTAATTTCGTTTCAAAATACATTTAATGGTATTTAAACTTCTTAGGTATTTTCATTTATGAGTTCCATCAAATGAGATTTTTCAAATTTTGATTTTAGAATCGCTGAAATACGGCCATATTAATAATGGATAGCTGGTGATTTCCGTGACACCAATGCATATCTCAAAAATATTCTCTTCTTTAAAGATATTAAATTCTTGGCAATCGTGTCAGTACTTTCACCATTAAATGAGTTAAATGAAAATTAAATGAGTTAAATGAGTTAAAGGTCTGTGTTTTGAAACTCATTTTTTCTTTTTCTATCAGAAGTAAGTTGCATCTAGCCGAGCTTTCACACCTCTCTTCTGTGACAGGTTTTCATTCCAATACAAAAGTCATGGCACCAAAGAAGGGACCCAAGAAGAGTGAAGATACATCTGAGATTTACAGCCCAGAGGGAGATGTCATATCCGAGACCACGCCACATGCTATCGACTCCATTAAATCATGGAGAGAAATTTATGAAAATCTGGACTGCAAGATAAAAAATTCCCCTAACGACTCCGAGAATCACCTTCGGGACATAGCAGAATCATAACTTCACAAAATTGCAACACGCCCACGGCTCATGGCATACAACGACATGATCAGTTGGGCTTTGGACAAGGTTTATATTCCAACGAGAAGCATTTTAAATGATCAAGGGGCCATTATCAGCTCATTCAAACCTAAACATATCCAATTTATGTACAAACTCTCACCCAATCCTAAATTAATTTACAATGCTGAATTCATAGCTGAATTTCAAACAAAGGAATGCACCGAGGCAGACCAAACTTACCCTAATTTAATCAAAGGCTGGTGGAGATGTCCATCAAAATTTAGGGCCGATACCCATGGAGTTTATGCCACAGCCTCTTTTAGTGAGTATATGGTTTATGTAGCCATGATGCTGTGCAGACTCTTTGGCAAAAATAATCCTTGTCATTTCCCTGCAGAATGGGTGCCCTTTTTAGAAGAAGCATCAGAAGGATATAGTTTCAACTAGGACAAGATTTTATCTGATAATATAGCCAAAGAGGTTTCAGATTACGAGCTGCAAGAGCCCGAGGTCAACTAGTGGCCTTTTACATGTCAGCATACATCATGGATGCAATTTGTTTTATGACTCCATTCCCCCTGATGAATTGGAGTTGGAACACAACCTGCCTTGAACCCATTCACGAATATCACTCTGAGTTGTGGAAAGAAAATGCAAAAAAATCGTTTTATGAAATTTTCCATTTTGTGGTAATACCAATGCATAAAAAAATTTTCGGCTGTGACCCTCCTCACATTTCTAAAGCCGTTGCAAATAACCTCAAGCCAATAACAGACTAGTTCATTGAAGAAAGCTTCTCATACATCAGGGTTTATGGGTGCTTAATTCCCCCTCACGCGCTTCCAAAATTCCTCCCAGATAGACTGGTGTGTAAGGAAGTAGCACACCAAATAGTAAAAGGCGGTATCAGAATAGAGATAAAGGCAACTCAAAAGAAGTCTTGGCCAATCTTCCCTGTGCACATCGAGAAATTTTCATTACAAAATTTGGGACATTCCAGGGTGGAAGCAGAAGCACTAGAAGAAGTTAAACTGTTAAATATTGAATACAAAAGGCATGACCCTTATCAACTAGTGAAAAAACACTTGGTACATTGCAATATGAAAGCATATGAACATGAGGAGTCCCCTTGGGATGACATGTTCAAAGGGACCAAGTCTTATAAAGAAGTGTTATAACGAGTACAGACACTGTTGTCCGACCTGAAAGCAAGCTTTTGGACCTTTCAGAGGCATAGACAGAGTGGTCTGCCCCAAGTACTTCAAGGAGAAGAAGTCACCCTCCCCCAGGGGCAAGAAAGTGTTCCCCCAGGTTTTGAGTGGGAAGAACAGAAGAAGGGAAATCCCAAAAAATCCTCACAGGATACGGAAAGGACTCCACAAAACAAAAATAACAAAGTAGAGAAAAGGTCAGGGAGACCTCCCAAGTCCGGTAAGCGTACTCCCTCTGCATCACTCGGTGTTGATGTCAATACGCCTAAGGCAGCAAGAGGGAAAGGATCTACAAATCTAGCGAGTCCCATAGCTTCCTTAACCCCCTTACAATCCACTTTTGGACTCCCACAAACATGAGCTTTGTTTGTTGATGACCTTACCTCCATTCCCATAGATGAGATTCCTCCTTCAGATTATTTTTTCAGCAAAAAAAGGAAGGCCGTCTTGAAACAGGAGATGCATAAGGAGGGGAATATGGTAAAAAAACATAAAGTCTTGATAGACGGACATAATTTGGAGGAAGAGGATTTCGCTACAGAGATAGTAGGTTCCATGGGAGCCATGGCAACAACAAAATTTTTTACTGTGGGAAAAATGAGAACCAGGATAAATAAGAGTGATAAAATCACAACACAATTACAAGAGAAGTTAAAAAATGTTGAGGAGAACATTAGAGAAGAAATGAGTAAAAGCTTGGAGCAGACAAGGGCTGCCGAAAGGTTAGAGGTTCAATTACTCAAAATGAGCTTGGACCAAATGAGCCAGAAAATACAAGCAAGTCAGCTACAGATTACTTAGCAAAAGGAGAATGCAGAACAATTACAAGATAGATTAATATTGATGGAAGGTCAAAGTATAGATATAAAAGCTTTCCAGGCCCAGTCATTGGAGGTGCATTCAAAAATAGAAGCTGAACAATAGAAATTGATTTCCAAGATAGAGATTGTTCAGAATTACTTTCAAGAAGTAGATAATGCCTTTGATAATATTATCCTAAGGGAAAAAGAAGCCAAAGCAGTGAGGATTACTCTCCAAAAGGCAATTATATATTCGATAGGTGAGGAGGTATCCAAAACTACTAAAGTATCAACCACAGAGCAAATTAGAGGCGACATCATGCTCAAGCTATGGGAAACCAACATAACTGAAAGCAAAAGAATAGTCAAAGAAATCAGAGATGACTGTGAAGAAGTTTTTGATCTTTTAGACAAAGGGTCGTTAAATATTGGAAAGGGCAATTGTACAGGACTTCTGGGACAGATCAATATTGAAAGACATCAATTAAATTTTAGGGAAAATTTGAGTGAAATCCAAATGGAAATTTCACAACTAAGAAAAATGGATGTCACCCTATTCGACAGGTTGTTAGTTGATCCTAACTTAAAAATGCAGTCAATAAAGTTTGCAGATAAAGGAGTTGATGACCGTCTTTCCAAGATTCAGAGAAAGGTTTATCTGTTCGAGGCAAGAGACCTTCCAGAACCCCCCAGAAATTTTACACAGTTCCTGGAGAAATGCATTAAATGTATTGAATCAAAAGAAGGAGAGTCATCAACAAAGTAAAAGTATTATTTGGAAGAGATTTACTTCAAAGAAAATGGAAAGATGGAGAAGATCATGCAAATGGTTTCAGATCTATTTTTTAACAACTAGTTAGTCACTAGGAATTAGGAAATCATCAACCGTCTTAAGATTGGTGGTTTTGTATAAATGTAATTTTTCAAGACTAAGAACAGACTTTTTTTTGGAGAGGATTGTAAAGAGAAATTTTTCATTTTGCCAGAATTAATACAATATAGATTGAAGATTCTAGATCTTGTCATGCCTGAGTTATGTGTTTCTCTGTCATTTCATCTTTTATTTTATACCTTCATTAAATGATTTCATGATGTAACTTATATTGTGGTGATTAAACATTCAGATTATCTAACCATTTTCAGTTTTCCCTCTGTATCAGCTGTCAGCAGATATAAGACCTATGAACGCTTTAGAACTCTGAAATCGTATACTTCTTCGAAGTTATCGTCCTTCTTTTTTCTATTAGTATAAAATGAGATTGCTCTTAAATTCATGCCTCATTTTTTGTTATACAAATACATGTTTCTTTTTCTTTCTTCATTCCATGCACTGTCTCTTTAAATTTGAATCAAATACTAGAAAAGGCCTTCATTTCTGTTATACTATTGATCCATAATTTGGAAGTTTTATTCTTAATAATTCAAACCAGAAATATGCAACCCTTAATTTTTTTTTTGACTTAAAGCAAAAGGAAATCCTTTTCTTTCATGACGGTTCTAGTTACCGGATAGCCTAATATAGAACCCAGTCTATTAGATCACACAAGCATTTCATTAAACCTATTCAATACCATCTTACAAACAACAAATACACGGGTAGAACTTGAATGTTCATGGGCTGCAATTGAAAGGGATATTAGCATCCAAGAACAATGGGAAGCTAGACAGAGACAGTTAAGGAACCAACTATTATCTTGCTTTCCATTAAGCTAGTATTTTACCCATTATTTATCTCTACCTTTTCGGATGCCTTGACGGTATACTTTAGAGCCTTAAAGCATAAAATCAGGAACAACATCTTTTTGGCACCGTTAACGGGGATCGAAGAAACAAATCTTTTGCCTGGGAAGAACGACATTGAATTTTTCTTTCTTTGATAGTGAACAAATATTGAAAAACATTCTAAGGCTACTTTTGTCTTTCACTTGGTGAATCCATGATAAGTAAACTGGATTTTGGTCGAAAGAACACCAGAAAGAACCCCGACGACAAGCAGACCTCACTAGTATCTGATTTAGAAAAGATTTTAAAATCAAGAAGATTTCTTAGACAAATCATTTCGCCAATACATACTATCGGTCAAACTAATTCTACATGGTCGAACGTTAGAGGAATACTCGAGAGATCTGTCTCCCTCCCCCTTTCAATCAATACGTCCTTTTTTCCCGAAGTCCACACTCCTACTGCCGAATGCTCCGACGAGTGTCCTGTGTATCCTGATTTAACCCCCATCAATTCTCCGATATATTCATCTTACAAGCCTGGAGAAACAAGTTCTTTTCATCTTGGACCTTCTTTCTCCAGTTCCCTGTGCCTTGACGATTAGTTTCCCACAACCTATTTGCCACATTCAAGTACAACCCAAAATCTACCAAGCTTCCATGAACTTTCTCCTCATACACCCCAAGTTTCAATCTCAAATATATCAATGGCTTTGCACGGAGGTGCGGGGGTTGGAGGTGGTGCTGTAGGTGGTGTTGCAGGAGAAGCGACAAGTGGCCAAGTACCACTCCCTGGAATTTTTGCTAAGGTGGATGCCAAATATGCCCCTCTTGTCCTCCCGGTTCCCCTACATGACCTTCCATAAAATTAGATGAAAAATCTCCCAAAATTTACAGGGGAAGGCGATTTAACTGGACAAGAACACATCAATTTCTTTGACCAGTTTGCTGATATCCTAGGACTCGAACATGAACATGTCTACTCTAGACTCTTAGTACAAACTTTCGAAGGGCAGGTTAGAACCTGGTTCTGAGGTTTAGCTGTGGGATATTTAAGGTCATACGATGAACTTGAAAGTGTTTTCATCAGACAATGGGGAGAAAGAAAATATCACCTCTATTATCTGACCAAATTCAGGGCTCTTAGAAAAAAACATTTTGAATTAGCTCTCAAGTTCACCGAAAGATTTAATAAATTGTATAATAAGATTCCCATCGAGGTCAAACCTTCTCAGCCTGCAACGAAAGTAACTTTCGCTGAAGCTTTCGACCCTGATTTCGCCCTACTATTAAGAGAGAGGAGATCAATAGACCTCACCAAGATGAAAGACGATGCCTTAGAAATTGAATCAAACATGATGGCTTCAGGAAAGCCAAAATCCAAAACGGAGGCTAGGAACAAAGAAACCAGAAGATACAAAGAACAAGGAGGATCTTCGGGAGACAAAATGGATGACATTGGTAGGATAATTAAAGAACTGTCTAATAAGATTTTGAAAATGGAATTAGATCAGACAAAAAATGACCATTTTCCCAGAAAGGATTTCAGAAGGAATCCCAATCCTCAAGTCCCACAAAGACAGATTAAGAATGAGGATCAGAAAATCCCAACCCCCTTCAAGAGTGAAAACTTCATTGGAGAGGAAGATTTAGAATATTTCAAGGAATTAGAGGAAGATATAAACAATCTGGGTGATGATGAGCCACAACAATATTTATTGAGGCAAGATTATGAAAAATTCTTAAATAAAGAAAATAGCTTGGAAAATGACCTAAACAGTAGTACTTCTGAAGATTTGACCTACTAGGGTATTGCCAATGGTATAATGGACAAGCTTCAATAGAAGTACATTCTAAGGCCTAGAAACAGGAGTGTTGCAATCGCCCAGACGAAAAATATCTTGCCGAGGAGAGAGACAGACGAGATAGTTTCAAAAAATGTTGAAAAGAAAACTAAAAAAACTAACATAACAGACACACAACCTACCAAGACTAAGATGTCTGAAACACCCATAGTCAAAACACAGAAAGAAAAAGTTCTTGCAATGGAAACAAAACCTTTACCAGAAAGGAAAGCTGATAAGAAGGGGACCAAAGCCCAAACCATAGAGAACGAAAAAATTGCAGGGAGTTTCAATCTGGAAAATGAAATAAATAAAATCAAGATCCCCATACCTCTTGTCGAGATGACAAAAAACCCCATCTACAGAAAATGAATCACCAAGATGATTAGTTTTCCGGAAGATGAAAGCCAAGACGATGTCATTAACTTAGAATATGACAAACCAAACATAATCTTTGGTCTTCATTTCGAAGGTGCCAAAGACACTGTTTCCCCCTTCTACATCACGTTAACCTTGTTTGACCAACTACTCCACAATTGTATGCTCGATTCTGGAGCATCGCATAATGTAACACCTAAATCCATTACGGAAAAATTGGGTCTCGAAATCAGCAAGCCTTATGGATATTTATATTATTTCGATTCAAGGAAAGTTAAGTGTATAGGGATGATTAAAGACTTGGTGGTAAATCTAGCTCAAATACCCGTGAAAAGCATTCTCATGGACGTAGTGGTCGCTGATATCCCTCCGAAGTATGGTATGCTGTTATCTAGATTTTGGGGTGCCAAGCTTGGGGGATCCCTCCAGCTTGACATGATATATGCTACGATGGACCACGTCTTAGAGAAAGTAGTTGGAGCTAACATAATGGCAATGATTGACAATTTTTTAGGTTACAATTAGATCGCAGTACACCAAGATGATAAAGAAAAAATGACTTTCACTACTCCTTGGGGTACCTTCATGTACGATAAAATGCCTTTCGACTTGATGAATGCGGGTGCAACCTTCTAGCGAGCCATGGAAATTGCCTTCATGGGTGAGAGAGATAAATGCATTGTCATCTATCTCGATGATCTGACTGTTTTTTCAAAATATGATGCAGAACATTTAGTACACCTGAAGCAAACCTTCAAGAAATGTTGTAAATTTGGTTTATCCCTTAATCCCAAAAAATCTCATTTTGCTATGCAAGAAGGTAAGCTTTTATGTCATCTAGTGTCTAAAGATAGAATCAAAATTGATCCCAAAAGAATTGAAGCAATAGATACCATAAATATCCCTAGGAATGTAAAATAAATTCAATCCTTCTTAGGAAAAGTAAATTTCTTGAGAAGATTCATGCCTAACTTCGTTGAAATTGTGAAACTGATCAAAGATATATTAAAAAAGAACAGTGAGACGAAGTGGACAAGAGAAGAAAAATCATGCTTTCAATGAATCAAGAAAGTTATTAGCGAAGCACTAGTCTTGGCAAGTCCTGATTACAAAAAAGAATTTCTGATTTTTTCCTTCGCTTCTGAACACACTATTGCAGCTGTATTGTTACAGAAAAACGAAGAAGGCTTTGAACAACCCATTGCATTTTTCAGTAAAAGTATGAAAGATGCGGAGTTGAAATATAATATACTAGAAAAACAAGCTTACAAAATGGTAAAGTCTCTCAAGTCATTCGAAGATCATAGCCTATGTTCCTACAAGCTCTGTCAAAGACATACTGGTTTAGCCAGATAGTGATGGGAGAAGAGGCAGATGTCTAGACAAGATTTAGGAGTTAGATCTTGAAGTCAAACCAACAAAACTCATTAAAGGCCAAGGTCTGGCTAAGTTGTTAGCTGAATCCAACCTGCAGGCACTTGGAATCAATCAACTGCAAGAAGATGAAGATTTTCTAGAGATAAATGAACTCGACTTCGCTACATCTATGATTGCCATAGAAGACAGGTTTTCTTCTTCAGGATGGTACCATGATATTGTTTCTTACCTATTGACTCTTCAATGTCCCAGTGAAATAACCCCATCTAAATCCAGGACACTAAAGCTACATGCTATAAAATATTGTATTGTAGACAGAAAATTATATTGGAAGGATCCCCTGGGTTTCCTGCTGAGTTGTTTAGTCGATACCGAAACTAAAAAGGTGATAGATGAGTTTCATGAGGGAGTGTGTGGAGGACACCATGCTTGGTGAGACATGACTTATAAAATCCTAGGAGCTGGATATTACTAGCCCAAACTTTTCACAGATGTAAACACCAAAGTCTGAACTTGTGTTCCTTGTCAGTTGTTTACAGGTAAACAAAAGGTCCTAGCTTTACCTCTAATTCCAGTTAAATCCGAAGCCCCTTTTCATCAGTGGGGCCTCGATTTTATTAGAGAGATTCACCCACATTCCAGTGCTCAACACAGGTGGATTCTAACCACAACGAACTATTTTACTAAGTGGGTGGAAGCTATTCCCACGAGAAATGCAACTGACACAGTTGTAATCAATTTTCTAGAGGAAAATATTTTATCCAGATTCGATTGTCCCCGAAATATAGTCACCAACAATGCACAAGTGTTTAAATCTATGGCTTCGATAAATTTTTTCCAAAAATTCAACATCATATTAGGCCACTCCACATCTTATTATCCGCAGGGCAATGGTTTAGCTGAATCATCTAACAAAAGTATGACAATCGTGATAAAAAAAATATTGACTGACAACAAGAAGACGTGGCATATTCATTTGAAATACGCTCTATGGGACAACAAGATAAGTACCAAAAGGGTGATTGGAATGTCCCCTTTTCAGATGGTTTATGGAACCAATGTTATTTTACGAATCAATCTTGGTCTACCTATAATGAAAATTTGGCAAGATTCAAACAAAGAACCTAACGACATTACCAGGAGAGAAAACCAGTTGGTCGAAGTTCTGCAAAAAAGGACCAAAGTAAACAAAAAGTTGCAGAGATATCAGGATAAGATGAAGGTTTTGTTTGATCAGAAGGCTAAGGATAGATATTTCCTCCCTGGAGATCTGGTACTAAAATGGGAAGCCAGAAGAGAAGACACGGGAAAACACGGCAAGTTCGATTCGATTTGGTCTGGCCCTTATAGAGTCTCGGCCTCAAAAGGAGAAAATGCCTTTTCATTAGAAAATCTCAATGGAGACATTCTAAGCACCCCTGTGAATGGGAAATACCTTAAACACTACATGCAATAATATTTTTTCAAATTTTCATTGTATATATCAATTTGTTTTCACGTTCCCTTTATAGTTATGTTGCTTTCGGTAAGTGGAAAAAAAAAAAAAATTTTTAGAAAATGCAAATACAGAATATCTCAAATCTAGTAGTTCACAAAAAGCGTATGACAATTACCAGGTCATTTTATTCATAGGAACAACGCCATAGGGAAGGCTCTCATCCCATGTGCAAGGGTGCTTTGGATTATACATGCGAAGGATATGCACAATCATTTGATTTACGACCTTGGTTTGGCCATCTGTCTGGGGGTGGAAGGTTGTGGATTTGGTGAGCTTGGTGTCCAGCAGTGACTAGAGGCTCCACCAGAATGTGCTGAGAAATTGACTGTCCCAATCTGAGACAATGGTTTGTGGGATTCCAAAATGTACCCATACTCGTTCAAAGAAGAGCTTGGCTGTGGCCTCTACTGTGATGTTGTTCTTGCAGGCAACCATAATCTCCATCTTAGAAAAGAGATCAACAACCACAAAAACACAGTCATTTCCCCACTTGGTGGATGGGAGGCAAGACATATAATCCATTGAGATGGATTCCCATGGCCTTTCAGGAGTAGGAAGAGGGGTGTACAAGCCCTACTTCTTAGTGGTCAGTTTGGAAATAGCACAGGCAGTGCAGGACCTAATATAGTTGCTGACCTCCTGTCGAAGTTTCGGCTAGTAGAAATGTTTATGTGGCATTGCCACTATCTTTTTGACACCGAAGTGTCCTGCCACCCGACTATAGTGGGCTTCCCAAATTATCTTCACTCGCTCACTTGATGGAACACAGATATGGTCCAGACAACACAACAACCCATCCTAAAGATGGAAATTATCGACAACTGCGTTTGCACCCAACATTTGGTAGGTGGTGGAAAATTCTGGGTTTGTCTCATAGAGTTGGGGCCATCCAAAGGTCTCATGGCTGCAAGAGTCTAGCACCATGGTGAGTGCCATGACTGGCAGTTTTCTGAGGCAATCAACAACATGATTGATGCTTCTTGTTTTATACTTGATGTTGAGGTGAAATTGCTGCAAGTATGTGGGCCACTTTTGATGACAATCATTATGCAATTTTCCTTGTGTCTGAATGAACTGCAGTGGATTATGATCAGTGTGGATGACTGTCTCCTTCCCAAGAATGTAATGTCTCCAATGGCGGCAGGATTGCACAATGGAGTACATTTATTTTTCGTAAGTAGGGTACTTACAGACAACATCTGATAGTGTCTCACTATGATAGGCCATGGGGTGGCCATGTTGAGTGGGAATGGTGCCCACCACATAGTCTGAAGCATCTGTCTCGATCTCAAAGGGTTGCTGCAGGTCTGGTAGTGAAAGTACGGGGGATGATCACACACGCTACTTCAAATCATCGAATACTTATTGTTGGGACCGGCCCCACAGGAATTTTGCCTTACCACCACCCTTGGTTATTTGGCTGAGGGCCCATGCAATATGGGAGAATCCCAGCATGAACCTGTCGTAGAAATTGGCAAGGCCCAAGAAGCTCCGAAGCTCAGTGAGTGTGGTTGAGGCTGGACAGTCACGGATGACTTGGATCTTGGATGGATCCACATGTATTCCATGCCGATCAATTATGTAGCCCAGGTAATGGACCTTGTCCATGTCGAAGGAGCATCTTTCCAAGTTGGCATATAGCTTGTGCTGTCGTAGGGTGTGCAAAACCTACTGAATATGATGCAAGTGTCCGACCCAAGTCTTGCTATAAATGAGAATGTCATCTAGATACACCACTACAAAATTATTGGTGAATGGTCACAGGATATCATCCATCATCCTCATGAAAGTGGATGGAGCATTTGTGAAATGAAAGGGCATGACCAACCATTCAAAAATGCCTTCCTTTGACTTGAAGGTGGTTTTCCATACATCTGTCTGTTCTATCGGGACTTGGTAGTAGTCAGACTTCAGATCAATATTACTGAGGTATTTTTCTCCCATGAGTTGATCAAGGAGGTCGTTGATTCGGGGAATCAGGTACCAGTTTCTGACTGTGATTTTATTCAGAGCCCGGTAATCAATGCAGAGTTTCCAGGTTCCATCTTTCTTCTGTACTAGCACGATTGGGCTCCTGCAAGGTGATGAGATGGGATGGATGTTCCCCTTGTGGAGAAGTTCTTGGATCTGTTGGTTGATATCCTCATTATCTAATAGAGAACAACGATAGACTGGCCCATTGGACTGAGGTGCACCGGGGGTCAAATCGATGGGGTGCTTGACCTAGCAGTGCAGAGGCACCCTGGTAGGTGAGGAGAATATATCTGAGTATTGTTCCACGACCTTATCTACTTTCTTCTGCTATGTGGAGAGGTTGGCCGTAGAGACCCTAGATGTGGCTATGATCTTTCGCTTATTCTGAGACTGAATCATGAAGAAGACAAACTTACCCGTATGAGAGATGACCTTCCTACATTTCGTAGTAGAGATCAAGGAAATAACACTAGGTGGGAATGGCTCAGGTACCCTGTACAATTTCTTGTTCAAAGTAATAATAACACTATGAGGCTTAGAATCATATACAACATGACATTTCCATAAATAAGGTTGTCCCAAAAGAACATCACAAAATTCAAGAGGATCAACATCACACAATACCTCGTCTTTGAAGGGATTGATGTCATACAACAATCGACAATGTTGGTTAACACGGAGATCGCTTCCTTGGCGGAGCCATCCAATGGTGTAGGGTTGTGGGTGCAGTGTTTTCGGCAGGGCCAACCACTTGATGACCTCTGCTGAGATGAGGTTCTTCTAGCTACCTCTATCCATGATGAAGTGCAGCGGGGTGCCTTTTACCCACATTTGTGAATAGAATAGGCATTCTCCTTCTTTTGGATCGTCTAGTTCACCAGGCTAGAGCTTGGTGGTAGAAATGGTGGCATTAGGTTCCCCGTCAATGATTTGTCTTCCCCTTTCTGGTTCTAGCTTAGATTCTGAACTTGCACCTAATTCAAAGGATTTCACTTCAGCCACCAGCGACTGCGTTGAGCGACCGCCGGAAGTGTTATGCCAAGGGCTCTTATGGAAGTCGCACCACTTCCCAATATCTTTCTTTATCTTTCCAGTGTCCTTATTTTCTTGCGGCTTGAACTGGTTGTCCTGATACTATCCATCTTTTCTCTGTCCTTTGTTCTGTGGGTTGGGGCTGCTCTTTCTTGGATTTTTTTGTGAGGGGTTCCCAGGCCCAAATTGCCACGTCTTTTGTTTGAGCTTCTACTTGATTTTGATGACATATTGGTAGACCATGCCCAAGGATGAGATGTACACAAATTCCTTTTCATTCTGGATGTATCTATGCATAGCACCATGATACTTGAGCACCAAATGTCACTCTGAATTTTTGATACCCATCTTGGTGCGCAAGGTATGAAAGATATTTGTGAAATCTGGCACTACTTGGTCTCTTTCTTGTCGCAGTGTGGTCCATTTGGTATACAAGTCGTCATAACTTCCGATAGGGTAGTATTGTTCCTTAATAGCATCCCTGAAGGATTCCCAAGTGGTCGTGACTGTAAATAATGAGGGTTCCATTGTTTCCTTTTTCTCACAGAAAGTTTCCCACCAATCTTTGACATGGGGAATGACTTTGAGGAGCGCAAAAGTAATATTTTCTCTATTCAAAAAGTTATGGATAGAAAAATACCCTTCTAGTAGATTCAACCACTTGTCTACAACATCTGCATCTATCTAACCTTCAAATATAGGAATATAAAAGTTTATTTGTACCTTGAAGGGGGTGGCATCTTCGCTCGAAGAAGATGCGTCACCTGTTAGTAGCCGCCGAATGATTTGCACAAAACTATCCATCATCTCATTCCTTTGTTATTTGAGGGATTCCTCAATCAATAGTTTGAAAGGATCTCCTTTCGCATCATCTTTCTTTTTTTCTACCATGAGAGGTCGCTTGGGCATACGAGAACTTTTTTCCTCAAGAGAAACAAGTTCGAGACCCAACTCTTTGTACTCCAACCTCGTTGCGAACATGCATTAAGACGACAAGGAGCAGACCGCTCTGATACCACTGATCCAGATTTTATGAGTAGAACGAAATGAATACAGATTATTAACAAGTTCTTAACACAAAATAATAGAGATACAGTAAAACAGGTTTTCTATTCAATAAGGAAATAAGCTGAAATTGCAAAATGCAGCGGAAACAAGCTCGCTGGAATGGTGGCGGATTATGTCTGAGAAGAGATGTGACGAATGCTCTCATTCACAAGAAGATGATTAAAATGAGGCTCTGAAGGCCTTTTTACAATAAACAGGAATGCGCAAAACCCTAGACATCCAAAAACCTAACTCTAGGAGATGAAGCGCCAAAATTCATGTGGGCCCCGTCTGTGTAATTTAGTACATCACCTTCCTGGGGTTGTAACTTTTGCATATGATCTCTGTTTTAGGTGCGTGATATCCCATTGGAAAGGTATCATCAAGGAGATTCATTTTGGGGGTTCAATCATTCCTTCGTCTATAATTTAGAAGCTCGATCCCGAAAAACCTTCACTTAGGCCCTCAAAATGGCCCCGGAAGTTAAAATTGCTAAAAATAGTAAATTTCCAAAATTGTCAGAAAAATGTTTTGAGCTAGTTGGAAAAAGTGGGTGGCCACCGATATACACCTAGACCACCTACATCCAAATATTGACAAAAAAAAACTACAAGCATGTTATTCCATATATAATTTAGGGTTAGATGTTAGAATGTCAAAACATGAATCAACAAAAGTATTCAAGACACCATCATTTGGGACAGGAAAAGTAATTCTTTTATTAATAACACAATGATTATACCTTTACAATCAAAGTCAGCTACCATTCCGCGAACCTGATCTAGGCTCCTCTTCACCAAGCTCCAAGTGCACCTTTGTATAAAATTCTCCTCTCAACCTTTTGATCTCTTCTTGGGAAGTGAATGGGTTAAATGGAGGGAGAAGGGGATAATGAGGGAATGATGAGGCAATTCTCACAAAAGGGTGGCAATATCTTGGGCAAGGAGGGGAAGTGAAATCAAGCAGAGTTTCAATGTTCTTATGCTTAGATGTGAAATGATACCCCAACACCTCCTTTTATATGACAAAATGATGGTTATTCGGTTGGGTGACGAGCTATAACAGGTGGATTAGATAGGAAACTACCCAGTAGCCCATAATATCAACAAATTCCTTGCAACTTTTTTTTTTTTGCAACTTTTGGAGGTATACACGGGTTGTAATGGTGCAACATGTGTATGTACGAGAGCTGTAGTGGTGCATCAAGTGTATGTACGCGGTCAGTAATGGTGTAGGGCACGCACAACTTCGAAAAATTGGTATTTTAAGAAGAGCAACTCAACAGTTCTTTGGAAAAAAATGCAAGTAAGAGGGCCAAGGCCATGTATGCATGTGTAAAGAAATTTAGGGTTATAAAAAATTATGAACAGTATCCTATAAAAGTACATGTGATAGCTTTAGCGTCAAGCTTCTTCTTATTTTCCTTTGGAATATGTGCAAAAGCTTTACACCCAAATATCCTCAAATTATTCACTACTGGTTTAGAATCATACAAGGCTTCAAAAGGAGTTTTATGATCAAGAAACCTTGTTGGACGTCTATTCTTTAAATAAACAACAATGTTAATGGCCACAACCCAAAAATCATTTGAGATATTCTTACCTTTCATCATACTTCGTGCACACTCCACTAGAGTTTTGTTTTTCCTTTCTGCAACTTCGTTCTGCTATGGAGTGTGGGGTACTGTAAATTGTTGTACTATTCCATGATCTTTGCAATACTTGATGAAGTTCCCTAATCTGTACTCTCCCGCTTGATCTGAGCAGAGGATTTTAATGGTATTTCATTTTTGCTTCTCCACCATGTTTTTAAATTCCTTGAAGTATTAAAAAACATCACTCTTTTTTCTAAGGAAATAAACCCATGTGTATCTTGTGTAGTCATAAATAAATAACACAAAATAATAAGCACCACCTAAGTACCTTAACTGCGTTGGTCCACAAACATCAGTATGCATAAGTTCTAATACATCTTTCTTTCTCCTATCAGAATTATAGGGGAATGCATCTCTGTGCATCTTTTCTAATGCACAACCTTCACAAGCAACATACTCATTCTTCAGCATAGGGATTCCTTCAACCATACGTTTTTTTTTTGTAATAACAACAAATCATGATAATTAATGTGACCATACCTTTGGTGCCAAAGATTTTATGTAGGCATAGTTGCAGAAGCCAATTCTTGTTGATTCTTGCTTTTGACATCAAGTTTGTACAAACCTCCAACTCTGACTCCTCAGGCAACAATTCTGTAATGATACTGCAAGTCCTTCACTATACAATGTGTCTTGAAGAATTCGACCTTCAAATTATGATCTGTAATTGTGGACACAAAAATCAATTTTTTCTTTATCCCAAGGACATACACAACATTGCGAATATGTTTGACAGTACCACTTGGAAGTGTTACTGGAATATCTCCATATCCCTTGATCTGATAAGAACGATCATCTCCAAGATAAATATGGGAACCATTATGTGTTTCTTTAAAGTTTATATATCAATTGTTGTTACATGTCATGTGAATTGAAGCTCCAGAATAAAAAAACCATGCGTCAACATCATAAGTTTCAACAGATAATGCAGTATTAGACACAAACAATCTGAGATCTTTTGAATCAAAATGTGGGTTCTCTTCTGCAAAGTGTCCTGGATGTTTTCTATTTTTATGCCTAGCCTCATCATTTTTCTTCTTATAACATTCTTTGGAAAGATGCCCAGTCCTACCACAATATAAACACTTAGGTTCATTTCTATTAGATGGCATACCTTGATTTGTCTTTGGAGATGACTTCCTCTAAAATGAACTTCCTCCTTTGCCTCCTTCTCTGGGTTTCCCTTTCGGGAATCTCTTCTTTGCCCATAGTGCTACGTTTGAATTATGAGGCTTCAAATTCACGAGACTCTCTTCTTCTTGTAGCAATATACCTATTAATTCCTCAAAGGTAGGATATTTATCTCTTGCTGCAAGGCCTGTTATAAACATTTGATAGTCCTCTAGCATTCCATTTAGAGCAATTGTGACAAGATCAATGTTTGACACTTTTTCTCCTATATGTCCCAATTTATCTTTCATGTCTTTAATTTTCCCAAGAAAAGTACTTATTAGCACTAGAAGTCACCTCCAGATTTTATTGGAGGTAAGCCCAGTACCCATCAGAGTTTTATGTTACAGGTTGGTTATAAAGAGGTCAAATGGGCACAGACTCAAGATGATATCGTTTTAACTCAGAAAACTAGACTGGTATGCACATGCAAGTGAGTTCTTAATTAACTTCAGTCATTAAGTTGGAGTAAGGGTGAATAGAGGGAAGACTTTGGTGAGGAGAGTGTAGAGGTCTATCATGGACATCAGGTCTTCCAACAACCTAAGGAGGAAAAACTTAAACACAAGATCCTATTGAATTCAAATCTCAAAGAAACTGAAAGAAATTATAACAACACTATAATCAAACATTCATCATAATACAGTTACAACAATTCATGTGAATCAGTCATTCATGAAATCTCTCAGTATCAGAGGCAAATAAGATGGGGTAAGAAAGATGAATTTCATTAAACAAGGAGTCTCAGATCAAAATACATAAACAGAGAACTAGAGTTCTTCATCAAAAGTTTACAATACAGGAGCACTGCTCAACCATCAACCTTAACAAAATATCAAAACTGTCTATAAATAACCAGAAATGTTGCAACTACCAAGAGTGTGATCGAACCACTGCATTCAAAGTTTTCAATTGGTGCCTGCTCTATCAGACTGTGTAGGCCTTCTCATGTCAGATGCAAGCTCACCTCAGTTATGTGCCTTGTAGAAAAATTCATTCAGAAGGAAGCTTCAGACTGACAATCTGCACTCACGGTTGTTCTCATCATGCATTCCATTTATGGGGTGAGACAAGGTCTCAACTAGTGTCCCCATTTTCAATAACTACCTTCATCAAGATCAGGATGAGGCCTGACACCCATGAATGTTCCAGGTGGTGCCCATGACTTCTTCAAGTCAATCCTGACACCTCAAGGCCATGCAAATATTCTTCTGTGGCCAAACACGGGCGCTTTCGGCCTTTGGCGCAACTCCTCTCCATCACTCCATCTTCAATGTGACCTAGGGCCATGACCCTATGCAATTGTGTGATTGCAGGTGCTACCAAGGGTGGTTTGAAAGAAAACCTCTTTTGTCCTCGCAATTCACCATGAACCGCCACGCGCCCCTTTCTAAAAATCACGGTTTCGATTGCATCCCACCCCCAAGATTTTAAAACGTGTGCACCTGCCGACCCCACAATTTGGCGTGACCATTGATCTTGTAATCTAATATTAGGCCCTCTGATCAACGACTCAGCTTTGATGCTTTTTAGATTGATGGATCAGATCTTCCCTTTCAAAACAATGGTCAACATTTGCTTCACTGATCGGCCTTCAAGAATTTCAATTCTCAAACTCCATTTGTCTTCTGTTGCTTTTATCTGGAGTGAAGGATCTGGTGATGCCTAACTCCTATTGATCGACGGATCAGATTCTCTTATGGAACTTCGGGACTTTGAGCACTTTGGGCTTCAGCCCTTCGAGACTTTGCAATGTTTATCATTTTAAAAATCCCGAAGTAAAACTCCTGGAGTGACAGATCTGATGACATGTGGCTCTTGCTGATCAATGACTCAGATCTATTTCGGGCCTTTGACCACTTCAACAACTTCAACAAATTTGGCACTTTGGCGGCTTTGTGCAGGCTGTGAACTTGGACAACCTACTTCCCTTGACAACTATATGTGATAACATTTAGCTCCATAGGGGATGGCATGCTCCCTGCGAGCTGCCAAGAACAAGCAATTCCAGTTTCTTAGCTGTTGGGCTATGGAGTTGAGCTCAAAACATCCGCCTGAGGATTACAGGCCGATAATAACTCTAAATAAAAGTAAATACATGGGATTCAAAAGGATCTTATTTATGTACAATCCTATATTAAATGATCTTTACAAAGTGCTAGGTGAAAGCAAACTTCCACCATAGCCACCCAGATTGTTTGGTAATATAATTCTTCTTTTTACTGCAAATGATCCACAACAGGTAAAGGAAGCATGAAAACATAAGAAAAACACGTCTTGGAACACTAACAATACCCCTAAATGATGATAAGATGAAAAATTTTGCAGGCTCCAATGCTTTTGGAAAACACAACTCCATATATAACCCCACAGGGTCACAACATTTATAATCAGGAAAGCTCAACTGGTAAGAAATTATCCCTTGTCCTTCATTGTTGCTCTCCCGTCATTTGATGATCTCAGAGTGTACAGGTGGGTAGAGGAATGATGTGGGTGGATGATCCCAGGTGATATTTGATCATTTACAGGTTCTGGACAAGAGATAAACTGCCCATTTAACTCCTCCTTTTCTCCTTCATGGATCTCCCAAGGATCCGATTCATAATAATCATAAATAGGAACCATGGAAAATCTCTGCTTTTCGTCATCTTCATTGGGATATTCATCAAACGTTGGGTGCTCTTGGTCAGTATTTGAAATCACTTATTCATCATAAGCAGGGCTGCCAAAAATATCCATTTCAAGGACCGAAATATCCTTTACATCTCCTTCATAAGAACAACAAGCACGATCTACCTCCAATTTTTCCATTTTTGCAGAAAGTGATTTTACCAGTTTCACCAACTCATCCGAGGTATACCCCTCCTCCTCACAAATTTCGCAAGAATGAACTATGTTATGAACACCATATCTATACTCCTCACAAATGTTATGATAGATTAAATCAGAGGAATAATACCTTTGACAATGTCTATTGAAAGCTGCATGAAATTATCCCAGGGAGGAGATGCTAGCAGGGGGTAAGGAGTGATACCATTGACGCACGTCTCCTGCTAATGAGAACATGAACATATTTAATAATACATCCTCATGAAGTATCTCCCACTGGTGCATGAGTTCATGAAACTCACGGAGATGTTGGGCAGGGTTGTCATCTTTATGTTCTTTAAATATGGGCAAAAAATCAACCCACTCATTGACAGTAGGAGCAACGTTGGGAAAAACAGGAACATCAGAGAAGTTAAAAGGAGAAAACCTTCGAGCCAGAATTATTTCCATTTCAAAATAGTGGATTCGCCATTGGATCCTTTAATCATGGAATTGCCAGGTGAATTATATGCAGTTTGAATGTGTCTGGTCTTTGTTCACCATCACAGACCAGATTTGATCATTGCAATCTCCCAGGGAACTTTCAAGCTGAGAAAGAAGCTGCTAAAATCCTTCTTGAGAAAAATTCTCTGGGTTAGCTTCGGGTGTGCTAGAGGCATCCACAACTGAAATAGTGGAGTTGACACAGTGGAGTCGCCAGGTGCAAGCACAATATTCAATGTTTATGATATCTTATGCACCTTTAGAATCAGAAGCTCTTTGTCGTTTTAACCCATGGAATTGTCTTCAATTCGTTCCTCGGAAATGACGCCAGAAATGTTAGCACTAGAAGTCATCTCCAGATTGCGTTGGAGTTAATCCCAGTACCCATCAAATTTTTGTGTCATAGGTTGGTTTTAAAGAGGTCAAATGGGCGTAGACTCAATATGATATCATTTTAACTCAGAAAACTGGACTGGTATGCACATGAAGGTGATGTATTAATTAACTCTAGTCGGTAAGTTGGAGTAAGGGTGAATAGAGGGAATAATTTGGTGAGGAGAGTGTAGAGGTCTACCGTGGACATCAGATCTTCCAAAAGCCTAAGGAGGAAAAACTTAAACATAAGATCCTCTTGAATTCAAATCTCAAAGAAACTAAAAGAAATTATAACAACACTATAATCAAATATTCATCATAATACAGTTACAACAATTCATGTGAATCAGTCATTCATGAAATCTCTCACTATCAGAGGAAAATAATATGGGGTAAGACACATGGATTTCATTAAACAAGAAGTCTCAGATCAAAATACATAACTAGAGAACCAAATTTCTTCATCAAACGTTTACATTACGGGAGCACTACTCAACCATCGACCTTAACAAAATATCAAAACTGTCTATAAATACCCAGAAATGATGCAACTACCCAGAGAGTGATCAGACCACTGCATTCAAAGTTTTCATTCGGTGCCTGCTCTGTCAGACTGTGTAGGCCTTCTCATGTTAGATGCGATCTCGCCTTAGTTATGTGCCTTGTAGGAAAATCCGTCTAGAAGGAAGCTTCAGATTGACAACTTCACTCACGGTTATTCTCAGCATGCATTTCATTTATGGGGTGAGACAAGGTCTCAACCACCACACCCATTTTCAATAACTACCGTCCTCAGGATCAGGACGAGGCCTGACACCCATGAATGTTCCAGGCGGTGCCCATGACTTCTTCGAGTCATTCCTGATGCCTCGAGGCCATGCAGATCTTCTTTTGTGACCAAATACGAGTGCTTTTGTCCTTTGGCACAACTCCTCTCCATCGCTCCATATTCAAGTGACCTAGGACCATGGCCCTATGCAATCGTGCGATTTCGGGCACTACCAAGGGTGGTCTGAACGAAAAACCACTTTTGTCCCCGCAATTCACCATGAACTGCCACGCATCCCTTTCTAAAAACCATGGTTCTGATTGCGGCTTGCCCCTGAGATTTTAAAATGTGTGCACCTTCTTACCCCACAATTTGGCATGACCATTGATCTTGTGATCTAATATTAGGCCCTCTGATCAATGGCTCAGCACTGGTACTTTTTAGATTGACGGATTAGATCTTCCCCTTCAAAACAACGACTGAGATTTGCTTCGCGAATTCAAGAATTTCAATTCTCAAATTCCATTTGTCTTCTGCTGCTTTTATCCAGAGCGAAGGATATGGTGACACGTGGCTCCTACTGATCAACGACTCAGATTCTCTTCCGGCGCTTTGGGACTTCTGGTGCTTCAGACTTCTCCCTTCTGGACTTTGCAATGTTTCTCATTTTAAAACTCCCAGAGTGACAGCTCTGATGACACGTGGCTCTTGCTGATCAACAACTCATATCTATTTCGGGCTTTCGGGACTTTGGGCCTTCGTCCACTTCGACAACTTTGACAAATTCGACGCTTTGGCGGCCTTGTGCAGGTCATGAACTTGGACAACCTGCTACCCTTGACAACAATACGTGATAACAATACTAACAGTCTCATTTTTATCCATTTTAATACTTAGCAATTTACTCTTCAGAAAAATAATATGACTTGTATTAATAGTCTCATACAAATATTTAAGTGCTTTCCAGGTTTCTTTAGAAGTCTTAGCATCTCTAATGTGAGGAATTATATTATCTTTCACATACATTCGTAATAATACCTTGGATTTGTTCTCCTGCTTATCCCAATCTTGGATTGCTTCCACTGTCACACTTGCAACTATATCGAGTCGCACTTCATCTCCTTTTGCAACTGTCCACACACCATAACCTTCCATCAAGGTCTGCATTTTGAATTTCCAATTGATGAAATTAGAGCCATCTAACTTATTGGCTTCATTGAGATAGTTTTTGCAATTGGATTTTCCACCTTTGCAAACTCCTTCACACAAAAAAATCACAACAAATTCAAAGCAATGAGTCGAACACAAGAACAAAAACTTTACCAGGGCAACAATCTGGACAATCTAAAGAGAAACGATCTCCACACTGATATAGATGAGAGAAATGATATCCACCAACAATTTCTTCCTGAGAGTAGCAAACTGATACCTCATTACTCTAATCCGTTACTCCACAGTAGTGATCTGATCTGGGTGCACCAATCAACGAGCAGATGTACCAACAATGATTTCCAATAGCGAGCAGGTGTACCAACACTCCAAAAGGCGATATCCTCCAATAATTAGTGAGTAACAACGATCCAACTCTCTTAGCAGTAATTCAATCTCCAACAATAGCAGTGATCCTCCTCTCTCAGCAAAAATACTCCAGCGAAGAGCTCTGATACCAACTTGAAAATAGAAGGAATGGAAAGGAACCAACTTCTCTCATGCAAGGCATCACCTTTAGGCCATAAAAGCAAAGCCACATTGAATTTTATTAAATCAATTGAGGAGTACATTATATAGGAAGATATTTGGTTTATATGGTTGGAACCATTATTCAGTTTAGAGGAATCTCCATTATTAACTAATCTCCATTATTTCTAAGTATCATAACCTTCATCCTAAAAATTATGTTGCACATCCTCTACATTATCCCACCATGATCATTGAGAGGGCATGTGAAACATACATAGTGACCGACGCTCCTTAAAACCTCATGTGAGAATGGGTTGTGAGATGGCCACCTAACATATAACACCCCATCTAGGTCCGCTACCCATATGAGTCACATGGCATATGACGCGATCCACATTTATTAAAAAATGATGAGTTGGGAATATATCCCATTGACACTTAAGGTCCCTTTTGTTGCCAAGGTGTCTAAGTTGGCTTGGTTGTTGTCTAGACCATTGTTCACTCGAAGTATATGCCAGAATGTGGCTTGTGGGATGTCCATGAGAACATGCCTGATTTTTCTTATGCTTTGACTTAGTTGAGAATCCTTTGGTGCAGAACCTTTTACTAGGCATCGAATTGTGTTCATTGAATCACCTAGTATGATGAGCTTTTGAATTTGCATTTCCTTGGCTAGAAAAATGTATTGGAGAAGAGCATACTCTTCGACTTGATTGTTGGTGGTTTTTCCTCGGCTCCAAGCATAGTGAACCTTTATATTCCCCCTGGGGTAAAAACTGACCCCTCCCGCAACTGCCACCCTGATATAT
>JASDQU010735934.1:474596-485478 GCA_032191745.1 Picea mariana | reverse complement strand
ACAGGGGAGACCATATAGAGGGAGAAGAAGGGATTAAGGTGGTTGGATTGTTCCTTAACAGTTGGGAGTTTCGTGTTAAACCTAAGGATTGCAAGATGGTGTCTTCCTCTTTAGAGTAGTTCCAATATTGATTAGACCATGATTTAGTTAAAATTGTTTCTCTTTTAGATTTTTGGATTTGAAGCCATAAATAATCATGATTTTTGTTGGAATTTTTGAAAATTATTTGTTTTATTTCCTTCTAAATCCCCTAGAAAAGGAAACATGGAAGAAGAATCTAGGATCTTGAGAGTATGGGATTGTAGAAGCTCATCTAATTCCATTGATCAATGGTTGATGTTATGCTAGAGAGATCCTGAGTTATCTTCCTGAAGGTGAAAACACTTCTATCCCATAGAGTAAAATCAAAGAAACATTTGTTTCGAAGGTGTTCCATGGTTTGACCTTCTTCTTTGCATAGGGGGTGGAATGCAAGAACGATAAAATCTCGTTTTTAGAGATTGTACCAAGTTAGGATTTTATTTTTATCTAGGAGCTAGAGAAAGAGTGTGATCTTTGACCACAAGTTTTGTTGCTTTATTTGTTGCCATGAATGATTGGGAGGCCAATCTTGATGAGAGGAAATCAAGTTGTATCCTTATTTGATTGAGAAATTTCCTTTAGTGGTGTGTCCCTAACTGAGTTTTTCTAATTCTTTATGTTGTTTATTTTTTTGATTTTTGATCTTTGTCCATCATTCTTCCTAAAGGGATATACATTCTAGTTCAACTCCACGTTCATTAGGGATCCTGTTTATCCTTGGGTTAGTTTCCTGAGACTCATCCCTATATTTCCATATCCACATTTTTCCTTGTATAGTCATATGATCTTGAAGGGGGGTGATGTTTCCTTTTTTACTCCAAGATGGAATTTGTTGCCAAGTTCCTTCCCAGAATAGAGTGTGCCTTCCATTATTCACCTCCTAGAGGAAATGTTGTTGTATGATGATTTTATTTGGTCAGGTTGTTGTTGGATGTTTCTATTGTGTTGACCCAAGTTCTATTTTAGGTTTCCAACAAAACCCTGCAAACCATTGGCCCTTCTAGAGACCATAAGGCAACACGGTGCATAGAGTGCACAATGCAGTCTCACCTGAGATGGCTTATCAGTGACGAAATGAACTGGATGTCTACAGGCTTGGAAGGGAGGATACTGTGGGGATGTTAGACATAATTTCTACCTCAAACAAATAAGATCTAATATTATAACACATTACTATTTCCAGATCTACCATTCTGTAATCATTTGAATTCATTCAAGATTCATTCTGAAGTAATAATTCTGTCATTCTATTGTGCGTTGCATTTTACTAATAATAGATTAATTCATTCATTCATCATAACTGCACAATTGTAATAATTAAGACAACCATTGCACACAGAGACACAAATTTACTTTGGTTCACCCCCTGGTCTATGTCCACAAAGATCTGGAATTATTCTCTTTTTTATTATTCTTCATCAAAGTTCATAGCACTACGTGCATTACAGTTGATAAAGTGAGGTTGACAAGATCATACTAAGCTCCACAAATTGTGACCTTACCCTCAGTTACAATGCATAACTCTCTCTCAAACACTGAATCTAATATCATCTCAATATTTTCTCCATAATCATAACTAGAAACTACCCATCAAAAAATAGATCGCTCAAACATTAACTTTGACTAGGTCTCTTCAGAAATCACAATAAATATTTATACTAAAAAAAGGGTAAAATACCTGTTACAAACATGACCAAAACCCTAACCCACTAACCCTCAATGGATTAGGTTTTTTCACATTCTAATTCCCTGTGCATGGCTAGTCCAAAATCTAACTATTTTACTAGCTGATCTACGTCCTTCCTCATTCCTTTAACTTTCTTGATTTCTCTGCACTAGTTTTCCCTATTTTCTGGCACACGCTCCTTTTCTGGTCCATTTTCTAACTGTCTTCATTAATTTTTGTGCGATTCCCAAAAATGGCCTGGGCCAACAGGCCCCCAAAACTAACCTATGGCTCATCCCGAGCCACTCAGGCAGTGTGTGCCTCATGCACTGCCTTTTCTAGCTCTTGGAACCTGCCTGAAATTTCTTCAACTCGAGATTTTACTTGCACACACTTTTTTGCTATTGTCTCCACAGTCTATGTAGTAATAGGATCCTTCAACAGTTTTCCACTCTTCAATCCAACATGTTCAATTTGAGGCTTAGTTGCGTCAATATCTGTAAGCATTTTCTTTGCATCTTCCAACAATGGGTCCAATTGCGCCTGCCTTGACTACATTTTTGCTTGGATAGTCTTCAAATCTGCCTGCAAATTCTTCATTTCTTGCACACTCCTCAATCTGTCCGGGATTGTCATCATCTTCTGATTTTTCTTAAGTTCTTGTAGCGCTATGTTGACACCTTCCTCTTTTTGTTCTAGCTCCTGCAGTTTTCCATCCTCCTGAAGTTGTGTCCATAACTGCTCACTTTTATTATACAACTCTGTGATTTCTTGAATTATCAGTGCAATAGTCTTCGTATGACCTATAAAATCCTACTCCCTTTGTCTCCTGACTTTTGGTGGAGTATTCGGTACTACGAGATTCATAAATTTTGCAATGTGGGCTCTATAAGCCTCCATAGATCGTTCTATTTTTTCAATATTACCCTCTGTGGGTACATTTTCCTCTTGCACATTGTCAGCAATAATTTTGAACACTTATTCCACTTGCTACTCTAATATTTCTGTGATTTGCTTTGTTTCTTCCCTATCGGATTGCACCTGTTTATGTGTCATCTCCCTTATCTAACTTACTTTGTTGTCCAATTGTAAACTTGTCGCATCTGTATGGGCCCTCGACTAAATTTCCTGTGCGACATTGATTTGAATTTTATACAACACATTTGTCAGAACCTTGGGTCGTGCCAAGTCCAAATGATCTATGTATTTCAATGGCTTCTGCATTTTCTCCTCATCCACCTCCAACATTCCTTGGGTTATAATTATTTTTTCATTCCCCATGGCTATTATCTGCAGTGTCTCCTGTTCTGGCACTGTTATTTCCTGTGAAGTGTGCTGCTGCACCTGTTCTTTTTGTTGCATTGTAATGAGTTGAAGTTTCTCTAGTGCATCCTTAACCTATGTCAATTTATTTACTATCTCGTCCCTTTTATTCTCAACATCATACCATTCTTCAGCCGTGTAGTCCTGCACTTTGTCTACAACCAACTTTACATCATCCTCTTTCAATGTGAGTTGAGGAATCTCCTTGTGCACCTTCATCTTCTTGCATTGATCTGATTCCTATAACACTATTCTCTTCAATGGAAGAGTCTCTTTCTACATGGTTGTAACTGACATCTCTAAATATGGGAGAATTCCACCTCATGTTTCCTTTGACAGAGGGACATTAGTATCTTTCTGCACTCCTCCATTTGGTTCTTCTACATGCTCCTTTTCCTTAGCTAGAGCCTTAGGGATAGTAGTTTTCTGCCTTGTATTTTTGATGGTTGTACTACCTATTTTTTCTTTGGCACGCTCTGTTTCTTTCCTTATATTTGTTGTTGGGTTGGTTGACTATCGTGAAGTTCCAACCTCTACTTGCTTCTTAGTTTTTGATACCTTCTTTGGAATCACTGGAAACTTCCATTACTTAGTCCAGTCCTTCATGTCCCATTGCACTTCCTCTCATGTGACACAATATCTCAATTGTAGCCACTCCTTCTTAGGATCCCTTTTGGCATGGATGCACATGTTTTGTCTAGAAGCCTTAAAATCTGTTATTCCTTTATTTTCTATCACCACTTCTTGTGGTATCCTCCATGTATTAGATATATTTTTCATGCATCTCAACAAAAAACATGGAAAACATGATAGAATTTTATTTCCTTTTCTTTGGATTTTAAGTGTACCATAATGTTGTATATTTCGTTGAGCGACACTTTCCTATCCTCTTGTAAAATCCATTGTATTTTGGTTCTCCCCAACCAAACAGGGCTATCAGTATAATTAACCAAGAATAATGGAACTCTATACCTAAATCATGTGCACCCTTACATTCCTCCATAAACGAATTTAGTAGGTAAGGAGCCCAACTAAGTAGAGTCACCTTTTCACACTGCGTTGTTTCTTCTATTACTCCTACAGGGGATTCCTCCTTGTGACATTTCCTCAAAAGTTTACAGGCCATCAATTTTGTCATAAATTTCGTTGCTGGATCATTTATCTGTCTAATCACCATTCCTATGGAACCTCTGTCAGTGCCATATTTGGTCTTGATCTCATTTACCATAACTTTCTCTTTGGTTTTATCATCCATGTATTGTTATGGTTTTGCATCATCTATTGGTAAACCTGTGATTTTTGTAATTAAGCCTACATCTATGGAGACTGGCCTATCCATCCATAAGATGCCTCCATGTAGTAGTGTTGATATTTGTTTGACACATGAATTTATATATTTTCCTCTCCCAAAATGAGGAATGTCTATTAGGTTCATGATCCCTGTATTATAAAGTCCTGCAATCCACTGTTTTGGCTCCAAAATTGGATCCCCAAATGGACCCTCTCCTCTACTCTCCATGCACACATGTTGTGGAAAATCAAGGGACTTCCCTATTTCTTCCACATCGTGATCAACATACTTCATTTTGTTAACAAATCCTAACATGTCACCAACTACTTTGACTCCGTCAGGTATTTGTGGCAGTGATAGTGTTAACTCCTTCTGTTTTTCCGATGTTCTTGGTGAAATAGGTTTTTCCCTAGTTTTCTTCTTTCCTGCTAATGGCCCTTCCATTTCTACCTGGTTCTCTTCCTCATCTTCTTCTGTGTCTNTTGTTCCTTTGATTTCTTCGCTAGATCTGCTACACGGTTTTATACTTCATCAGACTTCGTTCTTTCATCATCTTCCTTAATTGGCTATACCTGTGGTTGTTTTGTACCTAATCAAATTTGTTGCATGGGGTTCTGCTCGGTGTTATGGTTTTGTGTTTCTCCCTACGTGTCGACATCCATTTCCTCTATCACCGGATTATGTTGTTCTTCTACAATCGTGGGACTAACCGACTTGATTACTGGTGAAGGAATGAAATCCACATCCACCACTCCTTCCTGATAAATGTTTTCCCCATCATTTGTTGTATCATGTGGCGACCTCCTATCACTTTGTGTTTTCCTTACAATCAGATTGGGAGCTCCAAATTTTGGTGGCGCCATTCTGATAAATTTTGAAAGGGTTGCTACGAATCTTCACTGAACACCTCGGAGTCACCTGCTCGTACTAATTTTTATTCCTTATCTCTCATTTACACCAAGTCACAATGAGGCTTCTTGTTCATGTTTTCTGCTTTTATAGTCGTGCCATAAATACTTTGTTGTGTCATACTTTTCCGATCATTGCCTTTTCCTTTTTTTGACTACTTTCTGTATTGGTACGATACGTTTTTTGTCTGGTCCACTTTCTCTGGTGCGCAGTGTATTCCTATTCTTTCATACCAGTTTATATCTTCTACATGTTGTATCATCTAACTACATGTGTAAAACTTATCCATTTATTGCATCTTTTTGTATTTTTCTTCTTTTTCCTTTTTTTTTCTTTCTTTTTCATTTTTTACTATATACACTATGTACAGTTGTATTTTTCTATGCTGCAACTGCTAAGGGTTACTGGGTCAATTGTCCCTATACAGTTTCAGTCGAATTCCATTCACCATTCCTTGAATCTCTTTGCCTGCTAAATCCTGCAACTGCACAACACCTCCATCTATGACATATTTGATCTCATATGGCCCTAGCCAATGCATTCCAAATTTCCCTGGGTGTTGTAAGTACTTGTTGTCATAGAGGAGAACCATATCTCCTTCCTTAAAGTTTTTCTTCTTGATGTGTCTATCATGCTAATCTTTTTATTTGGATTTCTGTACTTCCTGATGGAAACCAACCATGATCCTATCCTCTTCTAGTTCCATGAGTGTTATAACCCTAAATTGATCTACACATGCATACCTGGCCTTTGGCCCTCTTACTTTCATTTTTTTTCCAAATAACTACTGAGTTTCTCTTCTAAAAAACCATTTTTTTGAAGATGTATGCGCCCTACACCACCACTTCCCACGTACATATGCTTGTTGCACCATTACAACCCGCGTATACTTGCAAAAGTTGCAAGGAATTTGTTGAGACTATGGGCTATTGGGTAGTTTCCCAACTAATCCACTTCCTATAGCTCGTCACCCAACCAAATAACCATCATTTTTTCATATAAAAGGAGGTGTTGGGGTATCATTCCACATCTAGACATAAGAACAGTGAAATTCTGCTCATTTCACATCCCCTCCTTGCCCAAGTTATTGTAGCCCTTTTGTGAGAATTGCCTCAGCATTTCCCCATTAGCCCTTCTTCCTCCATCAGAACCCATTCACTTACCAAGAAGAGATAAGAAAGTTGAGAGGAGAAGCCATACCAAGGTGTACTTGGAGCTTGGTGAAGAGGAGCCCGGACCAAGTTCATGGAGCAGTCGCCGAATCTGATTGTAAAGGTATAATCATTGAGTTATTAATAAAATAATTACTTTTCCTGTCCCAAATCATGGTGTATTGAATGCTTTTATTGGTTTATGTTTTGACATTCTTACATCTAACCCTAATTTGTATATGAAATAACATTCTTGTAGTTTTCTATTTGTCTATCTTTGAATGCAGGTCATCCTTGGGAGGAGGCATGTAGTCAATGAAGCTTTCAAGCATGAGGAGATCATCACCAGATGCAGAGTAGAGGTATAGTTACCCGATCTCCCTCATCTTTTCTTTTCTTGTATGAGTTTTGGTATGTTTTGGGTAGTTTAGAGAAGTAGTTTAATTTTAGACGGTTAATTGTTTTGCCTACATTCTAAACCCTGGTGTAGTCATAGGGGGGTTTTTCCCGCTAGCAGAACTAGCGACCATACTGGGGAAGCTTCTAGGGTTTTAGGGGATTTTGGGTTGTCTGATTTTTTTTTCTGCCTTTCGAGTTTCTGTTAAGTCTTCTGAGTCTTTTAAGGGATTCTGGTCACCTTCTGGTGCCATACCATCTCTCCATGCCCTATAAGATTGTCTGTTTTCTTTCTTTTTTAAGGAAGTACAGAGGTGTATGCACCCTACTTTGGGTCATCCCGTGTACATATGCTCCTTGCTCAGTAAACAACCCATGTACATACGTAGGCTTCTGAAGCAACAATAACGTACCTGGTTCAAGAAATTGTTTTTGAAAAAGAGGCAGCCAACCTCTTTCCGGATTGAGTTTATACTTCTCAGGATTTGTTGATATAGTTCAGAGTCTTTGTTTTTACAACCATAGCTTGGGTTGGATTCTAGTTTACTTGTCTGTTGAAGTTTTTTGTGTTTACTTCTGAAAGGGTTTTAAGAAAGTCTTTGAATGATTGATCTACCTGTTTGGTTTCTTTTGTGATTCCCTGCAATCTGTAGTAGGTCAAAGGTCTGTGTTAGTCTTGTCTTTTTGTTCTTTTTACCCCTTTCATTTTCTTTGAGAAAAGAGAAAAAAGGATTTATTTCAAGTTTTTTTGTTTGAAGCAATTTAAAAAAAAATATTTTTTCTTTTTAGTTTGGTAAAGTAGTTGGAGTTAGTTATTTTACTAGAAAGGAAAAAGAGTTGATTTTGTAAGTTCTTTACTGATTTCTTGAAACTTATGTAGCTTGTAGTCAAGCGAAATTTTGTTTTAGGTCTTCTTGTTAAATATGTTGGAAAAAGTTAGTTAAAGAAAAGTTGGTTACAAAGAGTTAGAACTAAATATTTACTTTTGAATAGAAGTAATTTTGCTTTCAGAGTTCCGTATTTTTCTCCTCTTTTCATCTCTCATAACATCACTAGTTTCACCGCCATATACTTTGAGTAAAACAGGCCATTAAAATGAATGCTATATCTAAAATTAATTATACTTTTATGTTTGTAGGGTCAACCAACTAGTTTAGGGTTAGGGCCTTGAATTAGGTTGGAGAGGAAACTCTTCAAGGTTGTTAAACAAACATTGGAGTCAGAGCTAGGGAGTGTTAAAGTCTAGTGACATAAAAGTTATCTAGGATCCCCCTCTAACACCGGGGATAAACATGAGGTCGCGTGAGGAAAGGCAGTGGAGATAACCCCTCTAAAGCCAGACTAAATGTAGTGGGGAATGCATATTGAGGATCTGTTGTGGGAATACTATCGCTTTCATTTTCCTACAGAGCTTTGTGGACCTCAAATACATTCGAGATACTCTATTGTCTTTCAGACCACTTGATTTCAACACCCTTGGTAGGTTTCAGAATTGTTATCTTGCTCATTGTGGTCCACTTGACTATCGATTGTACCTTCTTGGTGACTGTTTGCAAGCTGGAAACTTAGTTGCCTATATTTTAGGGACTTACACAGGTGACTGCGGGGTTATACCACGATACCTAGGGTAGACGTCAGGTCACATTTTGTAGAGTATAGCCAAAGGGTGCTTCCATGTTCGAGTTGCACCTACACCGGTAAGTTTCTCTAGTGTTGGTTGGTGTAACTTTTCTTCCTAGTAGATAGTGGCTTGCTTGATTTATCTTATAGGAATTTTTCTAGTGTGTGCTTGGTTTTAAACACTAGTTAAAGCCTTACTGTGTCATTAATATTTTCATAAAGTGGAATATCAAGAGCTCCGCCGGTCGCGAAGGTTTTAGGGCTTGCCATCGTTTGCATTAGAGCCACCACCACCACTGTTATGATGAAGACTTGACCAACATGGGTCATTCAAAGCGATTGGGCCGATGGAAACTGTGCCTGAGCCAACTCCGAGAGGAGACTACTCAACTCTAGAGGAACCTATTGTTTCTGACCTTGGAGTGTAATCTCTTGAGCCATCCAACCCTACGATCACTGACTTGTTAGTGCCACTCTTAGTAAAAATTTTCCCTGCGAGGGTGACACCTTATGAGCGTCAGATAGTCTTACAAGAAGCCATGGAATAAAATGTTGCTACTTCGTCTGGGAGTCCTCATACTCTCATTTCGACTACTAGCACATAAGGTATGTTTCCTTCTAACCCATTTTCACTGGTTCAGACCATAGTGGTCTCAACTCCCTCTACTTCGGACAGTGTTATGATACCGTCATCAACGATGACCATTTCTCCATTTATGTAGAGTGGGACGGGGCCTCCATTTTCATATGGGATGCCCGACTTTGATTCAAACTCAGTCCTTACCTACTCCACCTTACAGACCATGGGTCTGGGGGAAGGGAGCTCAAACGCTCCCGTGCAAGTGTCTACTGGGGGCACTTCATTCCCCTTGAATTATATCCCTTACAGTGGGGGTCATGTACGTCCTCCATCCCCCTCGCTTGGTGGTTCTTTCCAGCAGCTCATCGAGTTGAATGCTAAATACAATTTTTTTGGAGTAGGTAGTTTAGGACCTTTGTCTTACACTACACTAGTAGGATCCATGTCGTTCCCTTTGTTCGGTGCATTTGGTAATAAGGCCTTTTCTTTGGCTGCCGTGTCGGTTGGGGGCAACCCCGGTTTGGGTTTTGCGGATATGTGCATGTAAGAGGATTGAAAGAAGATAATAAAGAAGAAAAAGAGTTGGTGGATGTAGCCCCACGCTGGGGGTGAACCACATATATCTTGTGTCATGTGCTTTGTTCTATATTGTTCTTGTATTTTCTTAGCGCATTGTTATGATAGATAGATCTATAAATTCTTAAGTGCTTTATGATGTGAATGAATGATAGATCTGTTGTAAGGCTACGTGCTTGATGGTAATATATGCTTGATCTTGATGAATACCACATTGTTCTGTAATTAGGGTTTGAATCTGTGATGTGAATAAGGGTTAAAGACTGATGAATGTTAACTGCTAAGTGCTCTGTTAAGTATTGTGATCACAGATCTTTGTCCCAGCTAGGTTGTAGACGCTTGAGTTCTACAACCCCCCTGCCTCTACCTCAGGTGAGACTTCATCTCCTTCACAGGTGTTTCCAAAAGGGCTGGTAGTTAGGGTTTTTTTGGTGCGTTGTTGAAGCATTGAACCCTAGGTCTACCCCTGTTCCAACAAATGGTTCCATTGTCGGTACCTGAAACTGTGATTGCTGGGAACTGAAGAAAAGAGAAATCTCTGTGTGTAGATATGTTACTATAGTGCATAATATTCTACTTGACTTATGAAGATTTGTGCTAAGAGAAGGAAGCCCGATCTGAAGAAAGAGGTAACATCCTAAAGCTTTATGCTCTGGTAAAGGTAAGATAAGTGGAAATTTTTGTTTTGGAAGAATGGATCTAGGTATGTTTGATAGATTTTGTCCTATTCTGAAAACTAGGGCATAACTAGAAGAAAGAAGATGTGATATGAATATATCTGATAGAAATAGTGAAAGATATGTTATTCCTATGCATAGAAAGAATTTTTGGAGTAACAAATGGATGCAGAATCCTAGAAATAATTTTTTGCAGGTCCATCACTGTGATCCCAATGCATAGTATAAGAAAGGTTGGGGATTGTTTAAAAGAAAGAGAGGATTGACTCTTTGTTATAGTTGTAGAAGACCAAGACATCTTTCTAAGGAATGCCCTGGTAGAGGTCCTATTTGCATTTGTTGTAAATCTACTGGACATGAAGTTTTGGATTTCCCTAGAATGATTGCTAAAGTCGAGAAGATGAACATGAAACAAGAAAACCATGAGAAAGGTCAAGAGACTAATAGTATGGTGAAGAACCAAAAAGAATCAGAGGCTATATTATTACAGATGAAAGAAACATTGAATCATCATAGAGACATCAGTTTACCAAAGATATTAAAAGAGAAGCAATGCATCGAAGGAAGAATAGGAGACATCGAGATAGAATGTGTTCTGGATGAGGAAACACA
>JASDQU010735934.1:455645-473774 GCA_032191745.1 Picea mariana | reverse complement strand
TATTTTTCTATGTTGCAACTACTAAGGGTTACTGGGTCAATTGTCCCTATACAATTTCAGTTGAATTCCATTCACCATTCCTTGAATCTCTCTGCCTGCTAAATCCTGCAACTGCACAACACCTCCATCTATGACATATTTGATTTCATATGGCCCTAGCCAATGCATTCTGAATTTCCCTGGGTGTTGTAAGTACTTGTTTTCATAGAGGAGAACCATATCTCCTTCCTTAAAGTTTTTCTTCTTGATGTGTCTATCATGCTAATCTTTTTATTTGGCTTTCTGTACTTCCTGATGGAAACCAACCATGATCCTATCCTCTTCTAGTTCCATGAGTGTTATAACCCTAAATTGATCTACACATGCATACCTGGCCTTTGGCCCTCTTACTTTCATTTTTTTTCCAAATAACTACTGATTTTCTCTTCTAAAAAACATTTTTTTTGAATATGTATGCGCCCTACACCACCACTTCCCGCATACATATGCTTGTTGCACCATTACAATCCGTGTATACTTGCAAAAGTTGCAAGGAATTTGTTGAGATTATGGGCTATTGGGTAGTTTCCCAACTAATCCACTGCCTATAGCTCGTCACCCAACCAAATAACCATCATTTTTTCATATAAAAGGAGGTGTTGGGGTATCATTCCACATCTAGACATAAGAATAGTGAAACTCTGCTCGTTTCACATCCCCTCCTTGCCCAAGTTATTGTAGCCCTTTTGTGAGAATTGCCTCAGCATTTCCCCATTAGCCCTTCTTCCTCCATCAAAACCTATTCACTTACCAAGAAGAGATAAGAAAGTTGAGAGGAGAAGCCATACTGAGGTGTACTTGGAGCTTGGTGAAGAGGAGCCTGGACCAGGTTCGTGGAGCAGTCGTCGAATTTGATTGTAAAGGTATAATCATTGAGTTATTAATAAAATAATTACTTTTTCTATCCCAAATCATGGTGTATTGAATGCTTTTATTGGTTTATGTTTTGACATTCTTACATCTAACCCTAATTTGTATATGAAATAACATTCTTGTAGTTTTCTGTTTGTCTATTTTTGAATGCAGGTCATCCTTGGGAGGAGGCGTGTAGTCAACGAAGCTTTCAAGCATGAGGAGATCATCACCAGATGCAGAGTAGAGGTATAGTTACCCGATCTCCCTCATCTTTTCTTTTCTTGTATGAGTTTTGGTATGTTTGGGGTAGTTTAGAGAAGTAGTTGAATTTTAGACAGTTAATTGTTTTGCCTACATTCTAAACACTGGTGTAGTCATAGGGGGGTGTTTCCCGCTAGCAGAACTGGTGACCATACTGGGGAGGCTTCTACGATTTTAGGGGATTTTGGGTTGTCTAATTGTTTTTTCTACCTTTCGAGTTTCTGTTAAGTCTTCTGAGTCTTTTAAGGGATTCTAGTCACCTTATGGTGCCATACCATCTCTCCATGCCCTATAAGATTGTCTGTTTTCTTTCTTTTTTAAGGAAGTATAGAGGTGTATGCACCCTACTTTGGGTCATCTCGCGTACATATGCGCCCTGCTCAGTAAACAACCCGTGTACATATGCAGGCTTCTGAAGCAACAATAACGTACTTGGTTCAAGAAATTGTTTTTGAAAAAGAGGTAGCCAACCTCTTTCCTGATTGAGTTTATACTTCTCAGGGTTTGTTGATATAGTTCAGAGTCTCTGTTTTTACAACCATAGCTTGGGTTAGATTCTAGTTTACTTGTCTTTTGAAGTTTTTTGTGTTTACTTCTGAAAGGGTTTTAAGCAAGTCTTTGAATGATTGATCTACCTGTTTGGTTTCTTTTGTGATTCCCTGCGATCTGTAGTAGGTCAAAGATCTATGTCAGTCTTGTCTTTTTGTTCTTTTTACCCCTTTCATTTTCTTTGAGAAAAGAGAAAAAAAGGATTTATTTCAAGTCTTTTTGTTTGAAGCAATTTAAAAAAAAATATTTTTTCTTTTTAGTTTGGTAAAGTAGTTGGAGTTAGTTATTTTACTAGAAAGGAAAAAGAGTTCATTTTGTAAGTTCTTTACCGATTTCTTGAAACTTATGTAGCTTGTAGTCAAGCGAAATTTTGTTTTAGGTCTTCTTGTTAAATATGTTGGAAAAAGTTAGTTAAAGAAAAGTTGGTTACAAAGAGTTAGAACTAAATATTTACTTTTGAATAGAAGTAATTTTGCTTTCAGAGTTCCATATTTTTCTCCTCTTTTCATCTCTCATAACATCACTAGTTTCACCGCCATATACTTTGAGTAAAACAGGCCATTAAAATGAATGCTATATCTAAAATTAGTTATAATTTTATGTTTGTAGGGTCAACCAACTAGTTTAGGGTTAGGGCCTTGAATTAGGTTGGAGAGGAAACTCTTCAAGGTTGTTAAACAAACATTGGAGTCAGAGCTAGGGAGTGTTAAAGTCCAGTGACATAAAAGTTATCTGGGATGCCCCTCTAACACCGGGGATAAACATGAGATTGCGTGAGGAAAGACAGTGGAGATAACCCCTCTAAAGCCAGACTAAATGTAGTGGGGAATGCATATTGAGGATCTGTTGTGGGAATACTATCGCTTGCATTTTCCTACAGAGCTTTGTGGACCTCGAATACGTTTGAGATACTCTATTGTCTTTCAGACCACTTGATTTCGATACCATTGGTAGGTTTCAGAATTGTTATCTTGCTCATTGTGGTCCACTTGACTGTCGATTGTACCTTCCTGGTGACTGTTTACAAGCTGGAAACTTAGTTGCCTATATTTTAGGGACTTACACAGGTGACTGCGGGGTTATTCCATGGTACCTAGGGTAGACGTCAGGTCACATTTTGTAGAGTATACCCGAAGGGTGCTTCCATGTTCGAGTTGCACCTACAGCGATAAGTTTCTCTAGTGTTGGTTGGTGTAACTTTTCTTCCTACTAGATAGTGGCTTGCTTGATTTATCTTATAGGAATTTTTCTAGTGTGTGCTTGGTTTTAAACACTAGTTAAAGCCTTACTGTGTCATTAATATTTTCATAAAGTGGAATATCAAGAGCTCCACCAGTCGCGAAGGATTTAGGGCCTGCCATCATTTGCATTAGAGCCACCACCACCACCGTTACGACGAAGACATGACCAACATGGGTCATTCAAAGCAATTGGGCCAATGGAAACTGTGCTTGAGCCAACTCCGAGAGGAGACTACTCAACTCTGGAGGAACCTATTGTTTCTGACCTTGGAGTGGAATCTCTCGATCCATCCAACCCTTCGATCACTTATTTGTCAGTGCCAATCTTAGTACAATTTTTCCCTGTGAGGGTGACACCTTACGAGCGTCAGATAGTCTTACAAGAAGCCATGGAATAAAATGTTGCTACKTCGTCTGGGAGTTCTTATACTCTCATTTCGACTACTACCACAGAAGGTATGTTTCCTTCTAACCCATCTTCATCGGTTCAGACCACAGTGGTCTCAACTCCCTCTACTTTGGACAGTGTTCTGATACCATCATCAACGACGAACATTGCTCCATTTATGTAGAGTGGGACGGGCCATCCATTTTCATATGGGATGCCTGACTTTGATTCGAACTCATTCCTTACCTACTCCACCTTACAGACCATGGGTCTGAGGGAAGGGAGCTCAAACGCTCCCGTGCAAGTGTCTACTGGGGGAACTTCATTCCCCTTCAATGATATCCCTTACGGTGGGGGTCATGTACGTCCTCCATCCCCCTCGCTTGGTGGTGATTTCCAGCAACTCATCGAGCTGAATGCTAACTACAAATTGTTTGGAGTAGGTAGTTTAGGACCTTCGTCTTACACTACACTAGTAGGATCCATGTCATTCTCTTTGTTCGGTGCATTTGGTAATAAGGCCATTTCTTCGGCTGCCGTCTCGGTTGGGGGCAACCCCAGTTTGGTTTTTGCAGATATGTGCATGTAAGAGGATTGAAAGAAGATAATAAAGAAGACAAAGAGTTGGTGGATGTAGCCCCACGCTGGGGGTGAACCACGTATATCCTGTGTCATGTGCTTTGTGCTATATTGTTCTTGTATTTTCTTAGCGGACTGTTATGATAGATAGATCTATGAATGATTAAGTGCTTTATGATGTGAATGAATGATATATCTATTGTAAGGCTACGTGCTTGATGGTAAGATATGATTGATCTTGATGAATACCACGTTGTTCTGTAATTAGGGTTTGAATCTGTGATGTGAATAAGGGTTAAAGACTGATGAATGTTAATTGCTAAGTGCTCTGTTAAGTATTGTGATCACAGATCTGTGTCCCAGCTAGGTTGCAGACGCTTTAGTCCTACAACCCCCCTACCTCTACCTCAAGTGAGACTTCATCTGCTTCACAGGTGTTGCCAAAAGGGCCGGTAGTTAGGGTTTTGTTGGTGCATTGTTGAAGCATTGAACCTTGGGTCTGGCCCTGTTCCAATGAATGGTTCCATTGCTGGTACCTGAAACTGTGATTGCTGGGAACTGAAGAAAAGATAAATCTCTGTGTAGATATGTTACTATAGTGCATAATATTATACTTGACTTATGAAGATTTTTGCTAAGAGAAGGAAGCCCGATCTGAAGAAAGAGGTAAGATCCTAAAGCTTTATGCTCTGGTAAAGGTAAGATAAGTGGAAATTTTTGTTTTGGAAGATTGGATCTAGGTATGTTTGATAGATTTTGTCCTATTCTGAAAACTAGGGCATAACTAGAAGAAAGAAGATGTGATATGAATAGATCTAATAGAAATAGTGAAAGATATGTTATTCCTATGTGTAGAAAGAATTTTTGGAGTAACAAATGGATGCAGGATCCTAGAAATAATTTTTTGCAGGTCCATCACTGTGATCCCAGTGCACAGTATAAGAAAGGTTGGGGATCGTTTAAAAGAAAGAGAGGATTGAATATTTGTTATAGTTTTAGAAGACCGAGACATATTTCTAAGGAATGCCCTGGTAGAGGTCCTATTTGCCTTTGTTGTAAATCTACTGGACATGAAGTTTTGGATTTCCCTAGAATGATTGCTAAAGTTAAGAAGATGAACATGAAACAAGAAAACCATGAGAAAGGTCAAGAGACTAAGAATATGCTAAAGAACCAAAAAGAATCAGAGACTATATTATTACAGATGAAAGAAACATTGAATCATCACGGAGACATCAGTTTACCAGAGATATTAAAAGAGAAGCAATGCATTGAAGGAAGAATAGGAGACATCAAGATAGACTGTGTTCTGGATGAGGAAACACAGGTGGATATCATGAAAAAAAATACTTGGGAAATTTTAGGAAAGCCTGCTATGATTCCTTCATTTTGAAGAATAGGATTGTTTAAAGGAACATCGACAGAAGAAGAATTCGAGGTCATTAAGTTTGTTGAGAACAACGCTCCTTTTGATATTTTGTTAGGAAGGACCTGGATTGAGAGAGATCAAATCTGGAGGAAAGAAGAAGAGGAAGCTATAGAACATAAAAATCAAGAATTAAGGGATTTCATGGCTAGGAGAATAGTGCGCTTAATAGAAGAACATGAGGACAATTCAAAGAAACTGAGGGCCAGAGACCTGGTTGTCGAAATTGAAAGAACACAAGAAGGCTTAAAGAACTTAGCCATGTAGAAGAGAAAAGCACCTACTCTAGAAACAGTAAGCGAAGAAGTATTACCCTCAAACCCTGTAAAATACCCTCATCAATACGAAGTTACTATGCTAAGAAAAGACAGGAACAAGAATGTAAAGATGAACCCAGAGATGAATATCACAGGAAAGAAAGAAAGAAAGCTCAGTAAGAAGAAAGCAAAGCTAGAAAAATTGCACGAGGTTCCAGAGAGGACTTCGCAGAAGGTAGGCTTGCAGAACTTGAACCTTGACGGAATAGAAGAACAACACAGACTGACAGTTCACCACAGTGAAGAAATATGATCATTGGAGGTGTCTCGACCGTTAGAACGACACTCTAGAAAAACTAGAAACACAGTTACTGCTAGAAATATCGCCGTTGGACCTTTGGGACTGTGCCATAAAGGATGGATTAAGGCATTCCTGCCTGTTGGAGGAAGCCGTTATGACGTTTTCTATTTAGTCCATCGAATGTTTTACCGGGGACACTTTTGTAAACTGCAATATTCAAGCCAACAGAGAACTGATAGCTATCTCACTATGTTTATTGAGACTTCTCCATCTTCTTTTTTTACCTTGAGTGTTTGTTCCCTGACCCGAGATATCTGATCTAGAGAGTGTATGTCGGATGAACTTAGTGCAATAGAGAAGTTTGTGGAGGAGATCCTAATAGATCTTATGGTAGAGAAGGTCATGTATACAGGAGCACAGGCTTCATTGATGATAAGATTGCAAGCATCCCCATCGACTTCACGTTGATCTGAGACATCCTATGTTGTGACAGAGAAAAAAATTAATCACCCCGACGACTTGGCGAATGCAAAGCTCATTCCATTGGTCTTGACCGACGATATTCTGCCTCTGGATGGCATGGTTAGTCGTGAAAGTGTCCCAAGGGACTTTGACTATACATTGATCACTACGTACCTCTCAAAGGGGATACACGCATTTTGATCACAGTTACAGATTCTGATGCTAAAGATCAGTGATTTCAACTTAGGAGACTGCAAAAATTATGGAATGCTCACACCACATAAATACTTGAATAAGACAATGGGGAAGAAGTTGAAGATAATCCCCCACTCGTGGACCATGGGCATCGTAAGATCAAAAATCCTTAATGTGATGAAGATACCACACTTCGGAAGACATCAGGAGGTTAATGCATGCATTAAACTCCTTCTATCATGCTACCATGGAGATTACCTATGGTTGGATAGTAACATCACTATAGATCCGATGCTGATCCACTAGATCATTGGATTGAGCATGCAAGGACGGACCCTAAGGATGTTTTCCTAGGGAAGGATTCAGATCACGTTCTGGCACAACAAATAAAAGACATCTATGGCGATGTGGATAAAGGGAAGCGGGGCTACAAGGTAGCCTCCATCCAAAATGGTGCAATGCACCTAGTTTTCCAGTTGATCGCTGGTAAGATCGTCAGGAAGAAAAAACCAACGCAAGTCATGGGGTTTGTTGTCGATCTCGTAGGAAAATGCATTGAACGAATGCAAATGAACTGGGTGAGATACCTCATCAACCAGTTGGAGAAAGATTACCGTGAAGCATAGGACTAGGGCTATATGTTTCACTTTAGCTGGTTGTTGATTCTCGTTGCCTTTTTCACTTGGAATATGCCAGAAGGAGAGACCTTCCGGAAGTTGAGCTGTCCGAACCACTGACTGCGAGGTTCACCACCTTGTGTTACTCGAGTGATATGGTGAAGCAGTGGAATTCGAACGCTGTCTTCCACACCTATTATCTACAGCTCACGTGAGCCATTGAGTCATTCCTCTGAATGAATCTGAATAGTTTGCATCGGTTCAGGCCACTTGCGAATTTCCACATAGAAAGGCATTTCATATATATCACTATGTGCGGAGACAAACACAAGGAAGAGATGCAGTCCTATTATAAACTACCGAGGAAGATATGGAGGAAATAACCAAGGAATGGCCTACAGAATTCCTTGTACCAGTCGAACAGACAGAACTCTCTGACCCCGACCTCATCGGAAGTCTTGTGGTCACCCGAGAAGAGTATGACAAACCAAGAAGCACGAGGAAGAATAAGAAGAAGGAAGAAGTGCAGGAAATAAACAACACACTGGAGAAGACTGCATCTGACTCACCTGGAAACAACGAAGTAAGCCAAGAGAAGGAAGGGGAAGAAGACAAGAAGGAATGGGGCGAAGTGACACTGCCAAAATACCCCCTTACAGAGGCAGAGACATCGAAGAAAAGAAATGTTTCCCCAAAGAAACCCTCAACGCAGAAGAAGATCCACATGGATAAACCTCAGTTATAGACTGTACTTATGGTGGATGATATTGACCTTATCATCACAACTGTATCTGATACCTCAGAGGACATTTTGTAGTGAAATGAAGCCAAACATGAGACAATGTATGACAAGATCAAGGTAGAGCTCAAAAGGGTACAACAAGCTCTCTATTCGAGCCACGCAGGGTCTACTGCGCTGTTGTCATCAGGGGGCATAGAAGTGGGAGATGAGCCTGCCCAACTAAGCACACTAGCAGATGCGACAGAGGCTCACCTTCAGCAAGTACAGGAAGAAAAATAATAGGCCATTGAGGCCTTGAAGCAAAAAAATAAGGAATCCCTTGAGCAAAGTCAGGTTGCGATGCAAGAGAAATATGACCTCCATGCGAATTTTGAAGAGGACAGAGAGCAGATCCAGGGAGAGATAGATCTGTTGCTCATGGAGAAGATTTGAGTTAGAGAAGAAGTCACTCGAGAACTTCACTCAATGTTGATATTTCCACCGATGGAAGAAGAGACAGCTGAGAGCTAAGTGGGGAAGCTCGTTGAAGCCATTCAACAACTCCAAGCAACAGTAGTAGAATTGGAATTGCAAGTAGTGCCAAGCACTCTGCAAGAAGTCTAGGATCAGAGAGAAGAAATTGCCCGGGGCACAGTCAAAAGAATCAAGGAATTAGTGTTAGAATGTAATAAATTGAGTGCTCAAAGTGCGTATACCTATGAGCGCCTTGCAGAAGACCTAGAGCTGAGGACATTGGAGTCACATCTCCAGGAGGCAAAGAAACAAGCATCGATAGTACAAGCACAGTTAAAGCTTCTTTCAACAATGGAGAAGATGAAAAGGTCACAGTAGGTGCACGCAGTTCAACGATGGGTCCATGCCATCCAGAGTAGAGTCATGGAAGTGACCTAGAGACTTCAGCCGATACAGGACGAAGCCTGCACCCTTTTTAAAGAGATCGATAGATAGGGTGCATAGCTTGAAGAACTAGTTACCACAATGGAACAATGCTTGGAAGGACCTGTGACCAAGATAGTCATTCATGAGTTCACTGAGCAGGAGGCTCTAGTGAAGCAGCAAGTCGAGGCAGCTCGAGCCAAGCTCGAGGCCTTCAATTGCAGAATTGCCTAGACTAGAGTGACTCAGGATGAGTCACAGGTGAGTGTTCGAGGCATGTTGGCCCTCAACCAAGTTTTGGAGAACCTTGGTCATGTTTGACCATTTTTTGGACTTCGACAGGCTGGTCAAAGACGGAGCACCCAGGCGAAGCGGAGATCACAAGATCTCGCCCCCTTTTGCGGGATTTTTGGGTTTAAGGTTTATGTAACGGGTATGGGATGTTGGCCCATGGGTTTACCCATGTTTAGGCCCCTTTTGTAAATTATAAATATGTAGCTTGGAAATGTAAGTAGGCGGTGCTAAGTTACTAGAGGCCAATGCGCTAAGTGCAAATAATTGTGAACGCTTTGTGCATACTATGTGTTAAGACTTGCAGAGATAAGTGCAAGTGATTGTAAGAGGATTTGTGCGCAGACTGTGTAAGGCTTTGTGCTATGACCTAACTTGAGGAAGGAGGATCTAGCGAGGTGTGCGCAGATCTCCTGTCCTATGCAGAGTGGGTTTTGTGTATCTATGCATGTAAGAAGATTGAAAGAAGATAATAAAGAAGACAAAGAGTTGGTGGGCATAGACCCACACTAGGGGTGAACCACGTATATCCTGTGTCATGCGATTTTTGTTATATTGTTCTTGTATTTTATTAGTGCACTGTTATAATAAATAGATCTATGAATGCTTAAGTACTTTATGATGTGAATGAATGCTAGATCTGCTGTAAGGCTACGTGCTTGATCTTGATGAATACCACGTTGTTATGTAATTAGGGTTTGAATTTGTGATGTGAATAAGGGTTAAATACCAATTAATGTTAATTGGTAAGTGCTCTGTTAAGTATTGTGATCACAGATCTATGTCCCAACTAGGTTGCAGACGCGTGAGTCTTGCAACCCCCCCTGCCTCTACCTCGGGTGAGACTTCATCTTCTTTGCAGGTGTTGCCGAAAGGGTCAGTAGTTAGGGTTTTTTTGGTGCACTGTTGAAGCGTTGAACCCTGGGTCTGCCCCTGTGTCAACAGGGGGCATCCCCTTCCAAAACCCTTGGAACACAATGTAGGGAGCATCCCCCACCCAACCAACATCGTCCAATTACGGGAATCAGTCGATGATATCCCAACAAATGTTGTTTCCGTACATTGGTCAAGGTCACGGTTTCTATGAGAACCCTAGCCATCAACCCAAATTTTCCTGGAAACATGGTGCCAGTCAAACTCCAGGCCCCCTTTTTCTTGTACATAGTACCCAACCCAAACTACCATTTCTGGAAACGCTACATCTACCAGAATTGTTAAGGTTTCTTAATGACCTGATTTGTCATGATCCACGTTGGCCTCCCATGTCGACTAAGTTTCCCTAAGATATTCCAAAATTCGAAGGAAATCCTAGCGAAGACCTGGGTGATCATGTGACAACTTTCCACTTGTTGTGCTCGTCAAACTCACTGTGATACGATTACGTGAAATTGCACCGTTTTCAACGCACTCTTATCGGGGTGCTACAAAATGGTATATTGAGCTCGACCTCTCAAGGTATTCTTACTTTAGCGACTTGGCAATGGTATTCCTAAACCATTTCCAACTACTCGTGAGATACGATGATGACACCGAGTTGTTGGCCAAATTTGTGCAGAGTAAGGCCGACCATATCTCAGATCACATCCAAGAATGGTGACTTTGAAAGATCTTGATTAAGGTACAAGTCCCATCGACTTTCTTGCGGGAGTGGTTCATGAAGTCTTTGGTACAAGCTCTACCCAAAGATGTTGCAACTTCAGGAGTGTTTTCAAAGGAGGAGGCGATAATGAGAGCACAACAACTTGAACTAATTTACTCTTAGTCTGGCTTACTTTATGAGATATTTCCAGATGCACCACAATCCATCCTCGACAAGGCCATACAAAAGTATGGACCACATGTCGATGGTATAGTAGGTTAAACATAAGGAAATTCCACTGATCTATTGTTCAATCAATTGCAAAAATTGTCGATACAACAGAGGACGACAAGCCATCCCTCCGATTCAACTATTCACCCTACCCAAACATCGGACATACATAGTGTGTATTCAAAGAACCCAAAGGCCAAATAATAGCCAAAGGAAAGAAAAAAAATGGAACAAGAAGGGTAAAGGGGACAAAAAGGATAATAAAAATGTTGGTGGGGAAAACACAAAGAAGAGAAAGTCGAAGTATCCGTGTAACCTTTGCACGAAAGACCACTCGACTCACCTATTCCCTTGACATGCAGAGGCCTAGAAGTTATTAGTGAAGCAACAACCTACTGTGTTGATGAAACCATTTACACATGGGAAAAACATGGCTCACGCCTCAACATCTTCGAGCGTGAAAGGGGGCAATCAGGGACCCCCCACGTCTACTAGTAATATCTCGATCGTGAATGTTTAGATGTTGAAAGGTGATGCTCATATAGCGTCCAGGAACCAAGATTATGGAATTTTAGAATCTGTCGAAAAGGGTGAAGAAGCCGCAAACCCACCAGTTCCTCTCTAGATTGAGAAGACGATGGGAGAAACAATGAGACACATTCCCAAAGGTGTGTTCAAGAAAGCTTCTCATAATCTGAATGCGAGGATTGCCTAGAACTACTATGTTGTAGAAGATTTGGCACAAACCCCTTGCGCAATGTCGTCCTTGGAGGTCCTCTAGAGCTACCCTTCATAGAGAAAGGCTCTGTTATCCACCCTGGGATCTGTAGAGACTTGTAACCTGGGAGAAATCGTTCATGATCCAACCAATTTGATACCTCGTCTCCCTTACCACATGGCATTTGAGATAGTAGTGGCTTACACCACGAAATATTTTACTCAGAATATCTTCTGTACGGTGGTTGACGAGGGTTCCTCGACTTGCGTGATGTCATTGAAGTGCTGGAAGGCTATTAGCCAACCCGTTTTGTCTCCGTCACCTCCATTTCTTATGAAATTCATCGGTCGTTCGTTCAGACCACATGGAATCATTCCTTCTTTCCTTGTGCAATTAGGAGGAAAGACCGTGTGTCTTGAAGTTGAAGTGGTCGATGCGCCTCTCGAATGCAACCTTTTGTTAGGAAGGAGTTGGACCTGTGGAATGCATGCAGTGGTTGCCACAAGTTTTCAGGTCTTGTTGTTTCCACACGAGGGCCAAATCATGACCATTGACTAGTTGTCCTTCTCCCATCCTAACCCTTCATCGGGGGAATCCACAGTCCCGATGATTGATAACCCTCATCCCGACACAATCAAGGTAGGGATTGGTTTGTGTCCATCACTGATGGGCACTTTCAATTACCCACCTCCTTCTAGCAATGCCAAGCTTATATCAACTTCCCCCGACCAACCTAGGGATGAATTTTTTCAAATGTCATCATTTCGAATGACTTACTTTCACAATATGTGAAGTATTCCTTCCCTATCGGCCTTGATGGAAAGGATAGGGAATTATGGCATGGCCATGCCATTTTCCGTGGCTGAAGTTGCATACATCATTGTCCAACAAGATTCAGTTGAACCCGATCCGGCTCCCATACAAGAGTTAGATCCAATTCTCGAGCCTATTTGGGTTCAAGTTTCCATTGCCACTACAGATTCTTTAGACCTAGTCATTTCCTCAGATGAGGTGATTCTTGAGGAACTAACTGGTCCAGACAGACCCTGGGATGATCTCCATCATAGATCTTACTTCCTCCCGAAGTTAAGGAGAATAGAGGCAGACAAATTTGTTTTGACTTTGACAGGAGATAGGTCTTGTCCTATTAATCCTCTGGCTATGCACGCAGTTTATGTTAAGGGTAATATGGTGAGTATCGCTGAAATGATTCCAATAGATATCTAGTGATGGAGAAACAACGAATCCTTTCATTTTTAACCAAATAGTAGAAAGGTTCGTCATCCCAAAGGAGATTGTCACTGACCATGGAAATCACTTTAAAAATAAAATGATGTCTGATTTAACATCAAAGATTAGGTTCAGGCAAGAACATTCATCACCCTACTACCCACAAACGAATGGTTAGGTGGAAGCTATGAATAAGTCCCTCAAGACTATTCTTCAATGAATGATCAATTCTGCCAAGTCAAATTGGCATTTGATGTTGTACTCGACATTATGGGCCTACTGAACGTCTGCACATACTGCCACCGGTTTCTCACCTTTTCAAATCATATATGGGTTGGAAGCATTCTTTCTTATTGAGTGGAAGATCCCATCTTTAAAGTTGGCAGTAGAGTTACTGCCATACACTTCACCGCTTGAGGAATACCTATTATATCTCAAGTAGCTTGATGAGCAACGTCATGATGCAGCCTAATCCAATGAGGCTCATAAGCAATGAGTCAAGTGTCAATATGATCAGTCCGTTCATCCTCATATTTTCTCCGAAGGCGATCTTGTCTTGGTCTATGATCAAGACAAGGATCCCTTGGGGGAAGGCAAGTTCAAACCCATGTGGTTCAGACCTTTCATCGTGAAATAGGTCTTAAATAAGGGCACTTAACGTCTGGTTGACTTTGAGGAAAATGCCTTGTCAGAGCCTAGAAATGGGCTCTACCTCAAGAAGTATTAATATTAGGTTGGTCACCTGGGTGACTTCTTGTACATATGTATAGTTCTTATACAGTTTTTTTTCTTTTTGTTTTATGGACGTGTCGTTATTTATGTCATATTTTTCACTATGGAAGATGCCAAGTGAATTTGAGGTGTTTTTTGGGTTCGCAGACGACGCTAGCCGACACACTCGGAGGCTTCCTTCCACAGCTTGGGTGATTTTCACACCTGAAGGCCAGTTGTTATCTTTCAGAGGTATCTATTTAGGCGATGCCACAAACAATATCGACAAGTACAACGCAGTGATAGAGTTTCTTCGTGACACTTTGTCACATGGCATTTCTCACCTCCAGGTTTACTTAGATGCTCAACTGGTTGTGTCCCAGTTAAATAGAGTTTATCACGTTTATGATCCTACTTTGCAACGACGTTTCCTCAATGTACATATCTTAGAACACTACTTTGATTACATTACATATATCCATGTTCCTAGGATATTAAATCAAATGATAGATACTCTAGCTAATCAAGTATTAGATTGACATATTGCACACACATAAAAAGAAGCACACACATACACATGTACATACATTTGTAAAAAATGTGATCCATAAGATGAATAAAGATGTATATATATATATGTATATGTCAAAAATGTTAGGAGTACATAGGTGGGCACGAACGCCTCAAAAAATAAGGTTCGGTATACATCATGGGGCTTATGCCCTAAAAAATATACAAAAGGTACCCTCGACACATAATAGTCTAGCCTATCTAAGCTCAGGGCCTATTGGCCCTCTTGTAGTGAACAACAACATTGGCCAAACACTAAAATAGATGGACCCAAGTCAGTGGCACCCCCACTACATGAGGCTGCATGGAAGGTGGGAGATCCTTGATCTCGGCCATAGGAACTGTACGAGTGAGCGTTGTGAGGTTCCACTCCACCCGCCTCAAAAATATCTCATCCTCTCTGGTTGGAGGTCTCCTTGTGAGTGCTGGTCCACTAGCTGCTGCTAGTCCCTCCTCTGGTCGAGGATGTCACCGAGTCCTCATGAAGTCCGTCGGGCGCACTGGTCCCACATGTGTACATAAAAGATACATAGATGTCAGTACTCTTATGCATATAAAAATCATATATATATAAGAGAAATTAAATATTACATAATTTTAAAATTACATAGATGTTATCCTCGCCCCTCTTTGGGAGGTATGGGCATGGCCAGATCTCTGGAGAAGTTGAGTCCAACGTAGGGGTAGTCCTCTATCGCTGGAATCTTTCATGCCCACTAGTCAAATAATTTTTCATTGAAGGCCTCTATGGTCCTCCCTCCCCCTTGTCGTGGAAACAATGCTACCCATATACATACCACTGGAAAGGAGGCCACATTCCCCCGTACAGTCTCTCTGGGACTCAGACTGGGCACCCTCTCAAAGAAGAACGAGCAAAGGATGGTGCTAAACCCAAATTTTTTTTTTCTACGCTCTCGAAAATATGCCAACTGCCTCTTCATGCATGTGAGCATGGTCATACTTCATTCATAGATATGTGCCTCCTAGAACTAAATTACACAATGCATGTGCACCCAGGAAGCTTGGTGAAGGGCCGCAGATCTAGTAATCTTCCCAATAAGTAATAGGATCACTTTCAGTGACAAGCTGGTGATATTGTTAATGGGCACTTGAGAACCTACCTTCTCAGTGTTGGCCTCACAATACATCCCGATGTAGTATTCAGTGTTGAAAGGCCCAGGGGGAAAGGTGCGCAGATTGACTGGTTCCCCTCTCCTCGAGAGGCCAGTCAAGAAGTATATATCCTCATTCATTGGAGTCAATGAATGCCCCTCTATCATAAAATCCTCTGCATCTGGATGCCAGTAATCAACCATGGTGTTCATTAGCCTGGGTTGTTCCCTCATAAATGGACACCAAAAGAACTTCCACAACCCACATTGTTTCAATGCGATAATGGAAGAAGGGTCCTCATCGACCAAGATATCAATATCCTCGTGATCGTTCTCCCTCCAGTGGACATACATCCTATTCCATGGCAGTTCAAAAGGGATTTAGCTTTTGCATTCTTATTTTTTTCAAGCCTTTTGAGGGTGTAGGTGGGCTATTTTGGCCACAGTCGCGAATGTACGCTTGCAAATTCTTTTTTTCCTACGTACATACGGAGGATTTCCTTGGACAACCTGCATACACGCAGGGATGCTCTTTTTGGGAGAGCATGCCCCCTAAAAAACCAAAACAAATGCTTAAAGGAAGAATGGAAATATAGGAGGGATGAGTTTGTACTTACTTGTTCTGAGCGGAAGTTCGTTTCGTCCTTTGAAGCTCCCGTAATCAACTTCTTTAACAAAGGGGATTTTTTACCTTTTGGTCAATTTTCAAAATGCAATGGTGAAAATGAGTTGTCAACTTCTATTTATAGACTTTTTTGGCCCTTTTTTCCACTTTTGTAAGCCCCTTTGTCATTTTTTCTGTCTTGGAAATCATTTAATTTCGTTATCAAGTTTCTTATTGAATGTTACGATATGCTTTTTTCTTTTGGTTTGGTAAATTTTTGGGAGATGGGTCACTTTTAAAGGTCCTTTGGTAAAAGTCATTTTTTTCCAACTTTTTGCATATAAGTTAGGATTTCACCTCCACTTTCTGCATCTCATTGTGTTTTCTGCTTTTCCATAGGATTGATCCCACCGAAGTGTGACACAGAAACATCATTGTTGGTTTAGAAGTGTCATGGTTAGGTGGTAGAGCCTACCTTTACATGGATGCCCTAGATAGATCCTTGTTTCATTTCGGCGTCCATGCTATCTGTAATGTCTTTAGGCTTGGGTGTCCTTGTTAGTCCTTGCATGATTACAAGATTGAGCCTCTTTCATCTGATGCACCATCTTTGTTGGCCTCACCCTCGGGACACCCAAAATGAGCATGCGTTGTTGTCTTTCAAGCTCGCTTTGAAATATGAAAGAAACATCCGACAAGACTGTATTTATTCTTTTTGGTCTTGTTTGGATTAACTAAGAAAAGTAACCTTCTGGATTCTTCTTTAATCCCTTTTTAGACTCTCTAAACATGAAAATATTGCCGAGCAATCTTGTTTCCCTTCACGCTCGCCAAAATCAAACTTGAAGGCACATTTTTCCGACAGTAGTTTACCCCTTTTTCGGTCTGGGTGGTCAATTGTACGAACAAAGGTATACTCTAGGAAATTCATTTTTCTAGATGAGTATTCTCATGTATAAGTTTAACCCTTTTCTAGGCCAGAGGGACTAAATTTAGGAAAAAGGAACATTCTCCTTGGTTTTGGTTTATCACCTTTTTCGGGCCTTGGAGATTAATTAGAAAAAAGGAGCCCCCATGGAGTCCATATTTAATCTCTTTTCAAACTCCCTAAAATTGAAAAGATCACAGAGTGACATTGTTCCTTCACACTTGTTAAATTGGTACAAAAGAACATCTACTGGCATGAGTTTACCCCTTTTTCCGTCCTGTAGATTATAGAGGAAAAATGTACACCTTGGGAGATTTGTCTCTCTGGGAGATTTCTCCTCATTAACATTTATAATTTTTTGGGCTAAGGAGACTAAATCCAGAAAAAGGTAGTGAGTCCATAGTTAAGCTCTTTTTAGACTCCTTAAAATTGAAAAGATTTTCGAACGATCTTGTCTTTGTCAAACTCGTTAAAATGGTTTTGAATAAACGTCTTTTCGGTACCAGTTTACCCCTTTTTTGAACTGACTAGACTATATCTGAAAAAGGTACTCGGAGTCTTCTTTTACATTTTTTTAGACTCTCTAAACATGAAAAAACTACCGAGCTTACCTTTTTTGGGCTCATTAAAAACACATTGAGGGGGATTTCATTGTGTCTTGCTAATTGCATTTGAATCTCTACATCTTTGGCCTAATTTCGACTTGATGTTGCTCTCAAATAAACCTTTGAAGCATGCCTTATACTCAAGCCTTGTAGCACTTTGCTTCTGCGACCTGACACCTTGGCCCATGGATGAATTTTCCCTAAGTGTCCTTTCCCTGCACATGTCTCCTTGCTCTGAGCATTAGTTTGTTCCTTGTGCCTGGAACTAGTATTCTTGTTTGCAACACTCGTTCCTCCTTCGTAATGTTGCATTCTTTTATTCTTTTTCAATCTCTTTAAAAAATTGAAAAAGACAAAAAAATAAAAAAACCCAAAAAGAGGGGACAAGAAATATATATTATGTTTTTGGCAGCACAAGGAGTCACCCTTGGAAAAAGAACAACCTTTCGTTTGTTCGTCAAGCATTGGGATCTAGTATGAACATAGAAAGTTGTTCTCGCTACATAGATCTATGTCCTCCTCCATTTGGTTACTTTTCCAAACACATGGAGATTTTGTGTAGCCTCCTGCATCGTGAACTTATGTCAATGTCATGCTACCTGAGTCTGATCATCTTTCACGCTTTTTTTGAAGGGAAGTTTCACCCAGCCTGAGTCGATCTTTCTGCAGTTTGTCTCTTGACCTCATGAGTCAGCCATCCTAAAAGTCCAGTAAAGTCCTTATTCAAAATCAACGAAGTTCTTTGCCTGATCATCGAGATCC
>JASDQU010735934.1:413490-432416 GCA_032191745.1 Picea mariana | reverse complement strand
ATATATTTATTCTCCTGTTCTGCTCCAAATCTAATGCGCAATAATATTTTGCAATGATACCAATCTTGGATCTTTTATTTATGAGTACCCCACCAACAGGTGTTGATTTCAAGGTAATGTCCAAGAATGGTAACCTCTTACTTTCCAAGACTTATAATTCAACCTTTGTTAAGAATTCTTCCAAATTATTTTGACCATAAAAACTTGGAGGTTCTCTTACCTCTGTGCCAACCCATATCAGTGCGCACTTAATTCTTGCACATATTCTGGTAGATATCTCATGTAAGAATTGTTTCCAATTCTCTAGTCTTGTGTGTTGAGCACTCAACACACCTTAAAATTTTTGTGAAAATTTTCTCTTTTGGGTTCCACTTTTTTTTTTTCTCTCTTTCTGAATTGAGTCAGTTGTGTGGGGATCATTAAGTTTTATGTTCCTATGTTTTATCATTGATCACATTCTGATTGGTTTGGATTTGTTGAATATATTAACTTCTCTTCTAAAGTAGACTTGGATTTTTTAACTACGTATACACAACTAAAATTTTGAGCCATGCACCTATTATCTGCATCGACGAGATATGTGTAGTAAAATTGACCACATGATAATGAAAGTGTTGATAACCGATCTCTAATGTATCATCGACATCGGGAGAATGGAAGAGTGTGTGCATCGATCACTGATTATATCTTGTGAATAAGTTGTCAAAATCTCGTCGATACACCATCAACATCGAGGAGGTATGAAAATGAAAACAATAACATCGACACACCTAATGAACCTCCCATCATCGATCACCAATACATTTGGGGTCGACGATATCTGAAGAAAGCCTTAAACTGCAGAATGTTTTTACTTCGAAACCCTGTTGATCACCGATCGCCGATATGTTTTCGGCATCAACGAACTCTGAGGGATGAAATCATGAAATAATGACCGTAGAGACTCGACGATCATCGATCCTCAACATGTCGTCGACATCGACATGATAGGCTAAGGTTTCTAGGGCCATGTCTAAAGAAAATCCTTTATTCTGAAGAAAATTTTAAATGGAGCACCCAAAATCAAATGCCACATGTCCTGATCGCCCTTCCAGATCAACATTTCCACATCAACACTCTATGACAACCCAGGTTGGCATCAAATATTTCGCTAAAAAATATATTAACGGACGTTTTCTACGAAAAACATCGACGCCGATCCACTTGTTTAAACTGATGGACTGACAGGAAATCGATGGTATGAGGGGATTCCTTTGGCGAAAAATAAGATTGGATTTTGTTATTTAATAGGCCAATTAATGCTTTGATCAACACATGTTATTGTCTCGTGCGACAACCAAATAATAGGATTTTTAAACTGTCAATGCACTATGTAGTAACTCGCTCCTGCGTTGCCAGCCTAGGATTGCATTTAATCTCGAGCATGATTCAGATCTTGGTGATGGATTGTGTGGACCACATTGATGCCCTGAATTCAAGAACTGACGTGACAAGGTAAGTATTCTCTATGTTTAAATTGTAAATACAACTTCGAATGCAACATTCTGTACATAAGTCTTTCATTTCCGGAGCAGTCGAAGGAGCGAAAAGGCGTTTCAAGAGCTCATAGTCGATTTTCAGAATTCTAATCCAGGTTAAGATTGTGTGAAGAAGAGGTATGAATTGTCTGTATCATTTCAACAGTCACATTTTTCTATATTTCAATATCATTTCTGCAAGTCGATGTCTCATTCTGTTCTTTGTGCAGGAAAAATGCCTCCAAGGAAGCCAATGACTAGGCACTCGCCAAGAGCACAAAAACTAAAAGAAGCAGGGGTCGATAAATGATCTTCTCCCAACTCTTCTAGACAACTTGATTTTTCCACTAAAGTGGAAATAGTCATCCGCACGTCTACCAAAAGTGATTTTCCCCAACCTCCTGCATTCGACAACACAAAGGCAGGCACTGGATCGAAAGTGGTTCTCCCGCAGTGAGGAGATTTGTTTAACATAATCAACCAAGAAGATTACCCAGATTTTATACCACACAGTGACCCAGACGTTAGAATGTTCGATGACCAAGTATTCCTGAACATTCGATGATCCTGCCTGCACATGGTAGCCTATCGAACCCCGGTCTTGCCTTGTATTGAAACCCTGGGGTGGATAATCGACCACACAAATGCGACGAAATGCGTGGTCAATGATGAGAATGGCAGATGTGTTGGGTTTTTCTCCGAATAGAGGTCCATAAATAATACAAACTCAAAGACTCAGGGGAAATATTGAATACTAATTTTGTGGTAAAATTTTATGAGTTTCATGACACCAATAGGTTTATGGACTCATGGTGGAAAGAAGATAATAAGTTTACAAACAGGAGAAATGGATGGTATGGTACGAACAATCTTAGAGAACCATATATTTATCTGATGGATTTAATCTGCCGATTATACGGGGAAAGGGATTATGCTAAGTTTTCAGAAGCATGGATGCCCGTGGCATACACTTTGGGAATCTTTGGTAGTAGCTTCAGCTGGGGAGCGATCATTTCAAAATAATTGAGCACCAACATATTGCAATCCTAGAGACCAAAGGATGGATAAACACTAGCTTTTCAGATGGCGTCATACTTATTAGACGTGATCTACGCAAGGAACATCTTCTTAGGCATGAATCTAAGATGGCATGTTACAAAGCTACTCGTGCATGTCTATTTCATAATTCTATGGGAGAATAGTTAAAATAAATATTACTCCCTCATATGCAATGAATTTATAGCTCGAGTACATTTCATTCTTTTTAAGAAAGAATTCCCAAGGCTTACGAAAACATCCAAGAAAATGATTTCAAAAGTAGGCCATTGGTACCAGGAAGAAACCACCACCTATATCAGAGTGTTTGGAGCCACTGGCACGGCGCATTTACTCCCCACTCATGTCCCATACTGTCTCATTGTGGGAGAAATATGTTATCAAACCATTATGCAAGGCTATATTGCTACTCTGGTAAAGGACAAAAAGAGAGAGTTCATACCCTATGGAGTTCATATAGGGTTTTACATTGTAAAAGTTATTGCAAAAAAAAAACAAGAGGGCTTGATCCAGTTGGAGTATAGATTCCCCATTGGTTGATTTTGCAAACATGACCCAAGGAGCCTAGTACACCAACATGCATCAAAAGTATCTTCTTGTTGGCCATATTCCCATGATAAGTTTGAAGATGAAATATTTATAGAGGTTTCTCAAGACTGAGAGGAGGTTCTCTAGAGAAAGGCTAACCCCAATATGATGAGATTCAAAGCAATGAAAATGGATGAGTAGGTCAAAATGATAGAACATATATCTCAAGAAGCCCTCAGGGTTAGGGAAGAAAAAAGAGCAGTAGAAGCCATAGAGGCACATATGAGAGGGATGTTGTTTCTGGAAGAAGACCAAAGGGTTATACAAAGGTTAGAAAATGACTCCCAACTTAACCCTTTTATAGAGCCCTTAAGGGTCATCTCGATCGACAAATCCACTAGAGGAGATCGCTCATCTAGAAAACCTAAGCATTATGTCCCAACAAGAAAGGTCGTCGATTGCTGCTACAACACAATTGGGGGAAACAAGAACATCAAGTGGGACAGATGTGCCCAATGTCCTTATAGAACTAATTACCATATACGAGGATGATGAAAGCTCATAGGTTTCTCTCATAACCCCAGTACCAATCATTGAGGAGGGAGAACCAGGGGAAACATCTGCTCCAACTCCTAAAGCTTTGACCTCAATTCCCCAAGAAGGAAACAATAAGGCCGTAAGCATTCTAGACACTGAATTTATCGACCAATCAGGAATTTAGCCTAAGAAGGACAACTCCAAGGATGAGTTGGGATTTGGTGAATAGGAAGAAGAAACACAATGATTAGAAATCGACATCTCAATAGCCAATCCTCAAGTAAATGTTGTTCCTTTTCCCCTCTCCCCATCTAAATCCAAGACTCAACCAGCCGATGAACCCCAGCAGGAGGCCGAGTCACCGGGACATACAAAATTTCCCCCTGCTAAAGAACTACAAGATTCGGTCATAGAACATATATATATGACAGGCAGCCTAGGAAACACTCTGACGTGGGGAGATCAACATATTCTTGAGCTAGTGGACAAGGTCACTGATATACAAGCGGTCTCTTATGATAGAAAGAGGAAAGATGTGATGAGAAGGAAAAAAAAGAAAAGGAGGCTCACACTTGATAACACACTCCTCATCACCACATAAGAAACACTTCTAAACATAGAAAATGCTAAGAAAACTGAGCTTATAGGGGCAGGAATGGCTATAACTAATGCAACGCTGGACAAAGTGAAAAGGGATGAAGAGGAATTAGCATACGTAAAGAAGGATCTGGATCATTTGTTCCATCTAGCAAAGTATTATCAAGATTCAATGCAGGCAATAGTTTTCCTGAGGAGTGAGTTCAGAGAAACATATGCACAATTCACAAGTGAAATAAATCTCTTCACCACATGCATAGCCGATTTTCAAGAAGATACTCTCATGGGGATGGAAACTTGTAAGTACATGCAGATATGGTATGAAAAGGCACATCAGGCCATAGAGAGGATTTACTATATAAGTGTGGTACAAAAAGGCTAAGAATCAAAAGAGCATGACATCTAAGTACTGATGGATAGTAGCATCTCCCGAATCAGGAAGGTAGCTAAATACTAGGTGAGCATGGTCCAGGAACCTCAACGGAAGATACAGGAAAGGTGGGGAGAGTATGAGAAAATTTGGGAGAAGATCAATCAAGAGATGGAAAACATTGACCTACCAAAGTTTGGCCCACCAAAAAATTTCGCCGATTTGCATGACATAGTGAAACAACATGCAGAGCAGGACTTGTCATGGGAGACATAGATCTCATAGATTTCAAGTATAACTCAAGGTCAAGTAAAGAAGTTCGTGGAACACCCAATCAAATCCCTCATAGTTCTATATTGCTTATATGTCAAGCTCATCAAGTATAGAGAACAAGTAGTGGAGATAAAGAAATTCTTCTCTGCACCAATGGATCAACATAGGTTTCCCTATGCAAACACATGCGAAGACCTTTTCTTCAAGTGGGAGAAGTATGAGAGAAATCATCCACTGCACAAAAAAATTGGATGATCTCAAGAGAACGAGGAGATAAAGTCTTCCACGTGTCATTTTTTTTACTTAACAGAACTTTTAGTAGTTATTTTTAGCTTAGTGATTTTTTATAAATAGGGAGATTTACCTCGTGCAAGTGGTCGATGGTTTTGGGAAATAATTTTTTCTTAGAATTGTAAAAGAATAATTTATGTGCGACTTTTAATTAAGANAACTCCTGAAGCTTTGACCTCAATTCCCCAAGAAGGAAACAATAAGGCCGTAAGCATTCTAGACACTGAATTTATCGACCAATCAGGAATTCAGCCTAAGAAGGACAACTCCAAGGATGAGTTGGGATTTGGTGAATAGGAAGAAGAAACACAATGATTAGAAATCGACATCTCAATAGCCAATCCTCAAGTAAATGTTGTTCCTTTTCCCCTCTCCCCATCTAAATCCGAGACTCCACTAGCCAATGAACCCCAGCAGGAGGCCGAGTCACCAGGACATACAAACGTTCCCCCTGCTAAAGAAATACAAGATTCGGTCATAGAACATATATATACGACAGGCAGCCTAGGAAACACTCTGACCTGGGGAGATCAACATATTCCTGAGCTAGTGGACAAGGTCGCTGATATACAAGCGGCCGCTTATGATAGAAAGAGGAAAGATGTGATGAGAAGGAAAAAAAAGAAAAGGAGGCCCACACTTGATAACACGCTCCTCATCACCACATAAGAAACACTTCTAAACATAGAAAATGCTAAGACAACTGAGCTGATAGGGGCAGGAATGGCTATAACTAATGCAACGCTGGACAAAGTGAAAAGGGATGAAGAGGAATTAGCATACGTAAAGAAGGATCTGGATCATTGGTTCCATCTAGCGAAGTATTATCAAGATTCAATGCAGGCAATAGTATTCCTGAGGAGTGAGTTCAAAGACACATATGCACAATTCACAAGTGAAATAAATCTCTTCACCACATGCATAGCCGATTTTCAAGAAGATACTCTTATGGGGATGGAAACTTGTAAATACATGCAGAGATGGTATGAAAAGGCAGATCAGGCCATAGAGAGGATTGACTATATAAGTGCGGTACAAAAAGGATAAGACTCGAAAGAGCATGACATCTAAGTACTGATGGATAGTATCATCTCCCGAATCAGAAAGGCAGCTAAATACTAGGTGAGCATGGTCCAGGAACCTCAACGGAAGATACAAGAAAGGTGGGGAGAGTGTGAGAAAATTTGGGAGAAGATCAATCAGGAGATGGAAAACATTGACCTACCAGAGTTTGGCCCACCAAAAAATTCCGCTGATTTTCATGACATAGTGAAATGGCATGCAGAGTGGGACTTGTCATGGGAGGCATAGATCTCATGAATTTCAAATATGACTCAAGGTCAAGTAAAGAAGTTCGTGGAACACCCAATCAAATCCCTCATAGTTCTATATTGCTTAAATGTCAAGCTCATCAAGTATAGAGAACAAGTAGTGGAGATAAATAAATTATTCTCTGCATGAATGGATCAACATAGGTTTCCCTATGCAAACACATGCGAAGACCTTTTCTTCAAGTGGGCGAAGTATGAGAGAAATCATCCACTGCACAAAAAAATTGGATGATCTCAAGAGAACAAGGAGATAAAGTCTTCCACGTGTCATTTTTTTTACTTAACACAACTTTTAGTAGTTATTTTTAGCTTAGTGATTCTTTATAAATAGGGAGATTTACCTCGTGCAAGTGGTCGATGGTTTTGGGAAATATTTTTTTTTTAGAATTGTAAAAGAGTAATTTCTATGCGACTTTTAATTAAGAGATTATGTTTAGAACCAAAGATAATTTTTTCATCTAAAGTGTCAATCTGATTGGATCGAGGATTGATTGTTTCCGTCTTCGAGTTTGATAGTGCTGCGGTATTGAGTAAGAGTTGTTGTATTTATTGTTAAGTTATCTTTCAATAATATAATAGCTCTTTTGTTCTAGATGATGAAAATAAATCAATGTGTTGATATGTGATTGATAGTAGACTTAAGAGAACTAGTTTTCTTACACTCATCTTTGTTACGTATTTGTTTTCCTTTCTACAATTGTTATCTCAGTCAATGATGAATGTCCGCAAGTAAAAATTATTATTACTAAGCTTGGAATAGGTCTGATTATCGTTGTCTACACGCTGAGATATAAGGGTTATCCTAAGCTCAACATTCTTCAATATTTAGTAATTTCCCTTTATCATTTGTCTTATGCCATCATCCTTATCTTACCTAGATTATTTAAGAGTATAAAAATACTAAAAGAGAATTACTTAACTTGAAGGAGAAAATTTTCATAGAAATATACACCTGTCAGTCACCCGTAAAGCCCATTGATAAATCGACTAGATAAAATATTTGGAGAACGATTCAACTCATCAAATGCTTATGATTCTAATTGGTCCTCTTAAGTGAGTTTGGTTCCTACTATTGAGTTAAAGGATTTTTGACCCCTCAATAGAATTGGTGCTAGAAGCAGGGATGAACGAATGAATGGCTAACAATATTTCTGATAATATATCTTGCATAGCCTGTAGATTCAAAACAACCCACATACATGGGTAGTCATTATCAGGACAACCCACATACATAGAGTATTCCCGAAAGGAATAACTAACCTCGGCACGAGGAAGTGGAACACCTATTCCCTGAAATACCTTACACTCTCCCCCATAAGGAGTTGAATGAGTTCAGAAGAATTATAAGAGCTTACGCCCGACAAATTGGAGTGTTACCTTTGGTTCCTTTACTTCCTCGTAGAAAACAAGTAAGAAGACTAGTTTTTGACACCCCTGACCAGGTTTGCTTTCACATGGTATAAGACCTGATAGATTTTACCCTCACTGAGATCGAACAACCCCTTAATCTGATCCCTGAAACATGAGCTAGTAACTACTCTGAACCTGACGATTTTGAATCCGATGAGGAAGGGTCTAACTTCAATCGGTCAGCTTCTCAATCAGAATACATAGAGGATAATAATGAAAATAATGAATAAATGGGAAATCAACCTCAATATAATCAACCATGGTTGGACGGAGATTCTATGGAAATCCCGGGACAGGTGCATAACCTATCCCAACATCCAGAAAAATTACTCCCCAAATTTGACCTCAAAACCTTCGGATTTCCTAGGGACCATATCAAGAAGTTCATATTAGATATAATATTGATGAACATACAACATGAGGATGTAGTGTGTAGGATTTTTACCTATACCTTTGAGAATTCATCCTTGACTTGGTATTTTAACTTTCCAGTTGGATCCATAACTAGCTGGATGAAGTTTCAAAAAGATTTCTTAGACAAATTTGCAGAAGAAACCACCACAGGAGATTTAATGGTTGAACTTTTCCCACCACCATGAGTCCAAAAGAGAAGGTTAAACATTTAAAAAAACGACTTACCACTATCCTGAAAAAATTTCAACCTGAAGCTAAACCTACCCAGGAGTTGCAGATTGAGGTATACACTAACGCTCTCCCTGCTTCCATCTCCATGTTCGTAAAAAGCACTACCAAAGATACCCTAGCCAAAAATTCCAAGGAAGCTAAAATGATTGAATTTGAAATGAAAGGATGCAAATAAGGTCATATCATACTGACGAAGAAAGATACCAAACCTCTACCTAAGAGAGGACATTTGTTAACAAGACCCCTAGTAAAACAAACCGAACTAGGTCGTGATAAAGAAGGAGGATATCTAGAAAACCTGCAACGAATGATAAAAAAACTCTCTAATGACATCATATATATGAAAAAGGAATTTTGAGGAGGGAAACCAAAATAAAATACCTTATAAAACATTTCTTAAAATAAATCCACCTTTCAAATCTATAGAACCTCCCCCAACTAACCTAAACATTGACTTAGAAACTGTAGCATCTGGCTCTTTCTGCATGTACCACCAAGAGAATCATTCAGAAAAGTACTGCCCTCAATGGGTGAATGCTATGATATTAATGGATAACCAAATTCCTAGATGAATTCTCCCTAAACTAACAACCCGGTGGCTTGGAAATAAATTGCATTGGTCAGGAAAGTCATAAGCCATTAGAAGAGATATCCATGTTGTTATGGGATTCCAACCACATGATGCCTTTCAACGACACCGTTGAAGTACATGAACCTCCCGCTGAAGTCCTAAATATGAAGACATGAGGTAGAATTCAACAAATCCAAACTAATCTCGCCACTACTTAGTTATTTAGATGGAATTAAGAGGTCGATCGTCCAAAACCCCTATTTTCTTCTCAAAAGAATCCCATCAACATACACACATAGGAAGCTCCTAATCTAGAATATAATGTAGTGGAGGAATTGATGAAGATGAAGGATAATGTGTCTATCATGGACATGTGTAGGATTCCCCAACAAAATAATTTTCTATTATAGGCCCCTTAAAATCGATAGAAGATGCTACGAAAATAAATGACCTAGGTTAGGTCCCATCCCCCATAGATTTAAAAAATAAACCGAGTGTGAATGCTTTCTTTTTAGACAAAAGAGGAAATCCTTTTGTTCCTCCTTTCCTTTTAACATTTGTAGTCTTTAACAGAAACCTATATAATTGCCTGGTCGAATCAGGGGAATCCTCCAATGTCATGCCATTGTCAATCTACAAGAAATTGAATGCAACCCCTCTCAAAAGTGATAAACACATTATACAACTAAATAGGACTCAGGTGAAGGTTATTGGGGAACTTAAAGATGTCATGATCAGAATGGCTACACACCCAAAATTTGTTCAAGTAATTGACATAATCGTAGTAGGCATCCTAGAGGCCTATGGACTGTTACTTAGCCGAGACTGGTTCAAGAAATTAAATGGATAGTTTAGTACGGAATGGTCTCACCTCTGGTTTCCATTAAAAGGACATACACACATGATTAGGATCGATAGGGAAAGATATCTCAATCACACTATTACCGATTTAGAAACTCTCAATGAACCTTCGTCAATAGATTTCCATGTGTTAAGAAACTACTCCTGCGATTACGATTTTGACAATTTCTCCCCTCTCTCGTCTGATGTACCTCTCACTCAAAAATACGAAATGACATTTCAAGTAAATTTACTAGCAGTTGTAGAAGAAATCATCTTATGTCGGGATCCTCTGTCAGGAGAAACAGACAAGGAAGATGAAGGCGAGAAAATGACTAGGCATGAAGAAGTTACTAATTTTTCCTCACAAGTTTGGATGATGCACTTTGATGGGTCTAAATCTCAAGAAGGTTCGAGCGCATGATGTATTCTCATTAACCCAAAGGGGAAGAAAAACTTCTTATCCTATAGATTAGAATTTGAATGCACCAATAACACTGTTGAATATGAAGCTCTGGTTTAGGGACTGAAGAAAGAAATAGACTTAAACATTAAGGAATTGAAAGTTTTTGGAGACTCTGAAATTATTGTTAGGAAAGTGAAGAATACTATCCATTGCAATTCACCTCAATTGAGAAATTACCAGCAAGAGTTAGATCGACTAATAGATAATTTTGAGGCCTTTAACATTACTGCTATTCCCAAGAAAAATAATACTCTTGCTCATTCCTTAGGCACCGCAATCTCAAGATTATCTCCTTTAGAAGATTATGAAGCCTCTAGGTTCACAGTGGAACTTCTCTACAAACCGTTGGTGCCTAACAATATTTCTAACAGGAAATTATTTGAAGGGGATGAACATATTGGAGATTTCTTGACTAACCAAGAGAATTTTAAGGATTTGGCCCTCGATGAAAAAATATTCCAGGAACTACTCACATAATCAAATCTCCACGAACAGAAGGAGGGTACAGATCACTCTGATAATAAACCAAAGTTTCACACGATACCGAAAGGGGTGGCCAATTTAGAGAACCTTTTCGACCTAAGGGGAATATTTAGAGGGTCAAAGAATGCAAAAACATGGATCTCATGTCCTATATACGAGACTATAAGCCTAGGAACCCCTGAAAACACCAAGAACGTAAATCTAGGTAAAATAGTGTCCAAAAAAGACATGAAATCTTATCTCAAACTTTTTAAAGAATATCAATATGTCTTTGTGTGGTCCTATCGATAATTAAAAACTTATGACACTCGCATTATCCAACACACAATCCCACTAAAATATGGAGTAAAACCCTTGCAACAAAAACTTAGGAAGTATCACCCATCTCTGGAACCTTTGATGTATCAAGAGATGAAGAAATGGTTAGATGCCAAGATTATCTTTCAGGTTAGACACTCTGCCTGGGTAGCCAATTTGGTGCATCTCAGAAAAAATTCTGGGGACATCGTCCTATGTGTGTATTTCAAAAACCTTAATAGAGCATCAGAGAAAGATAACTACCCAATCCCTCCCATGGAACAACTTCTACAGAAAATATCTGGCTCATAATTTTTTTACCTCTGAGATGATTTCTCAGGATGTAACTAGGTCCTGGGTTTAAAAGATGATCGATTAAAATCTACCTTCCTAACCAAGTGAGGAACCTTTTATTATAAATGCATGCCCTTCAGGTTGATTAACACAGGAGAAAACTTCCAGAGGGCCATGGACGTAGCTTTTCAGGAATTGATTAACAATTGTGTGGTAGTCTATTTAGATGATGTAACAATATACTCAAAAAACAAGGAAGACCACATTCAAGATTTGACTCAGATTTTTGAAAGGTGTAGGAAATACGTAAGATCTTTGAACCCCAAGAAAACCATATTTGGTGTAGAGGAAGGAAAATTATTAGGTTACATCATATCTGAAGGAGGAATTAGCATCGACCTTGAGCGGATAAAATAAATAGATCAACTTCCTTTTCTTCACAATAAAAAGGCCATGCAATCTTTTTTTGGGAAGATCAATTTTATGAGAAAGTTTACTCCTGACTTCGCTGAAACTATTAAAACTTTACAAAAAATGATTCAAAAATATGTAGAGTTTAAATGGAATGAAGAAAGGAGAGAATATTTTAATAACATCAAGATTGCAATATCCCAAGCACCAGTGATGTGAAGCCCTGACTTTAGAAAGGATTTTTTCCTTTATACCTTTCCTTTTGATCAATCCTTGGCTGCAGTACTTACCCAAAAGGATGATGAAAACAATGAGGCACAAATATCCTTTATGAGCACAAACCTTCAAGGAGTTGAACTAAACTACCCTACTATAGACAAATAGGCTTACATAGTATATAAATAAGTCAAGCATTTCAGATCATATATGCTCAAGAATCACACCAAAGTCATAGCCCCTCACCCCATAGTTAGATATTTATTCACCCAAAAAGAAATGAGAGAAAGAAATGGAAATTGGATGGCAGTCGTTTAGAAATTTGATCTAGACACAAAACTTGCCAAAATAGTCAAAGGACAAGGATTGTGTAAACTAGCTGTTGAGGCCCAAGATCTGATTAATGCAGAAGACCCCGGTTGGGAAAATGAGCTACCATTATGGTGAGCTAAAGCCCTATACATACCTCCCATGCGAGAATCCGGGTATGGAAACCCGTTTTGTCTCCTACATCATGGGTCTTTTCTGGAAAATCTAAATCCTAGAGAAAGGAGAACCCTTAGGTTAAAATTCGCTCAATATTGCCTCATAAATTCTGTGATTTTCCATGATGGAGTACTGCTTATATTTTTTGAATAAGATGATGTATAAAATATGCTGAGAGAACTCCACAATGACCTAGTAGGTGGGAATTTTATAGGAGAAACCAGGGCTCATAAAATACTAAGGGTTGGTTATTATTGGCCCACTCTGATCAAGGACACTCACGCATATTCCAGGAAATGTAAAACTTGTCAAGTGAACGTCGGCAGGGAAAAGAGAGAAACCATTCCAATCCAACCGATGACTATATCCAGACCATTTGAGCACTGAGGAATAGACATCATAGGAGAAATTACTCCCAATTCTTCGAAAAAACATAAATATATCTTGAATGCTATAGACTATTTTACAAGATGGACAGAGGCTATCTGTCTCACCCACATTATTGAAAAAGTAGTAATACAATTTCTAGAACAACAACTAATAATGATGTTCGGACTACCCTCCATCCTCGGTTTTGACAACGCTTCCTACTTTTCTTCTTCCATACTCTTGAACGAATTATCGCTTGACAAAGGTATCATAATAATATACTTTGAAAACTATTATTTGCAAAGGAATGGGGTAGCATATTCAACTAACAAAAACCTGGTAAGGATTAAAAAAAAGACAATTATTGAAAATCAAAAAAATTGGCATAATTCACTTCATAATTCCCTATGGGCGGATAGAGTAACACCTAAAGAAGCCATAGGAAACTCTCTTTACTTTCTGGTATATGGGAAAGAAGTCATTCTGCCAAACAGATTGTATCTTCCATCTTTACAACTCACCCACACATCAAGAGGTCAACCCTCATCCTCTTTACAACAAAGGATTTATACCCTTCTCATGATAGATGAAGAAAGAGGAAAGGCTAAATATAAGTTCACCTCTCATCAACAGACAATTAAAATATGGTTTGACAAACATAAGGCCAAAGAAAAAAGTTTTGAAGTAGGGGACCTAGTTTTGAAATGGGATAAAGAAAACGAGTCTAAAGGAAAACACTCAAAATTTCAAAATATCTGGCTCAGACCTTTCCAGGTATCCGAGAAAATTGGGCCAAGCACGTACAGGTTGAAAAATCTAAGGGGGGAACCCAACACCCTCTAGGTGAATGGCCAAGCCTTAACACAATACTTCTCTTAATAAAATAAAATAAAATAAATGTATCTTGTTATGTTTTGTTTAAGTTTCTTTTAGCATATATTTCGATCAGGATAAGTGTGTAGCTTTAGGGTAGGCCGATTGCAAACTCCTCTTTATTTTTCTTTTTCTTGTTATCTTCTTGTAATTAAGTTGTGTTATGTAAAGAAGTGGTTGAATTTAATAAATATGGTGAAGAAGACTCTTCTCCTAACCTACACTTACATGCAACATAAGAGACGTTGGGTCAAAGGAGATATATATCTTGTCTTTGCATTCATACTACCTTGGTAAGTGATGAAGTATTCACTTGGTGGTCTGGTAAAGCCCAAAGGTAAATATGGCTAGTTGGAAAGGATCNCACCTTAACAGGTTCGCCTTGCAAATAACAAACGCCCTCCTCTCTGACTCACTCATGGAATTTCCGCCAGAAGAAAATGATCTATATTAAAAGGAGTGAAAAATCCAAGAGGGTATGTAGATAAATCCACCAAGGCTATGGACGCTCGCTGATAGTGGAGCAAGGTCTGTGATGTCGGGGTGACTCCACCAAGGATATAGATGCTCATTGGAAGCAGAGAAACATTGTAGTGAGGGAATAATAATAAATAAAAATGTCCTCAAGCCACTGGATGCCTTACCCAACTCTTGTCAAAGAAGGGCACGGGTCATGGTCAAGAGAAACAAAGGTGGAAAAGGGGTTGAACTCCATAAGAGGATCTGGATTCATGAACCCAAGAAGTTGTGTACACATTGATAGGAAATAATCTATTGAATGCAAAGCCATATAGTTTCTCAACCAACTTCTGCACAAGATAATCCCGAAGGAAGGAGCAAAGATTATGTTTTCTCCTAGAGAATTGTCGTATGTTGAGCGCTCAACACACCCTAAAAGTTTTTTGAAAATTTTCTCTTTTGGGTAGCACTTTGTTTTTTTCTCTATTTCTGAATTGAGTCAGTTGTGTAGGGATCATTAAGTTTTCTTTTCCTATGTTTTATCATCGATCACATTCAGATTGGTTTGAATTTTTTGAATAGATTAACTTCTCTTCTAAAGTAGACTAATAATTTTTAACAAAGTATACACAACTAAAATTGTGAGTCATGCACATATTATTGGCATCGGTGAGAACTATGCAGTAAAATTGACCACACGACAATGATAGGTGTCGATCACCGATAGTCGATGTATCATCGGCATCAGGAGAATGGAAGAGTGGTTTCACCGATCACTGATAATATCTTACGAAGAAGTTGTCAAAATATCGTCGATACCATCGACATCGGGGAAGTATGAAAAGGAAAATGATAACATCGACATACCTAACGAACCTCCTATCACCGATCACCGATAAATTCGGGGTCGGTGATATCCGAGGAAAACCTTAAACTATGGAAAGTTTTTACTTCAACACACTGCTGGTCGTCAATCACGATTGGTAATATGTTTTCGGTATTAGGGAACTCCAAGGGATGAAATCACAAAAAAATGACCATAGAGAGTCGCCGATTTCTGATCCTCAACATGTCGTTGGCATCGACAGGATAGGATGAGGTTTCTAGGGCCATGTCTAAAGAAAATCCTCCATTCCAAAGAAATTTTTTAACGGAAGAACCAAAATCAAATGCCATGTGTCATGATCGCCCTTCCATGTCATCATTGTATGAAAATCCAGGTTAGCATTGGAGCTTTTGCTAAAAAAGGTATTAACTAACATTGTCTAAGAAAAATGACGATGTCGATCCACTTGTTTAAATCGACTAAATGATAGGACATCGACAGTATGATGGGACACCTTAGACAAAAAATAAGATCATATTTTGTTATTTAATAGGCCAATTAATGCTTTGATCAACACACGTTACTATCCTTCCCACTAACCAAATAATAGGAGGTTTAAACCACCAATGAACTATGTAGTACCCCGCTCTTGTGCCACCAACCTGCGATTGCATTTAATCCTGAGAATGATTCGAATCTTGGTGATGGATTGTGCATACCGCATTTACGCCCTGAATTCAAGAACTGAAGTGACAAGGTAAGTATTCTCTATGTTCAAATTGTAAATACAAGTTTGAACACAAAATTGTGTACACAAGTCTTTCATTCCCGGAGCATTCGAAGGAGCGAGAAAGCAATTCAATAGATCACAGTCGATTTTCAGAATTCTAAACAAGGTTAAGCTTGTGTGAAGAGGAGGTATGAATCGTCTGTATCATTTCAATAGTCACAATTGTTTATATTTCAGTATCATTTCTGAAAGTCAGTATCTGATTCTATTCTTTGTGCAGGAAAAATGCCTCCATGGAATCCAACGACTAGACGTTCGCCGAGAGCACCAAAACTGAAAGAAGCAGAGGTCGGTGAATGATGTTCTCTCAGTGCTACTAGAAACCTTGATTTTTCCACTAAAGTACAACCAGTATCCCGCACGTCTACTAAAAGGGCGTTTTCCCAGCCTCATGTATTTGATGACACAGAGGAAAGCACTAGATCGAAAGTGGTGCTCCCGCAGTGGGGAGATTGGTTTAACAGAATCGACTGAGAAGATTACCCAGAGTTTATACCACACGGTGACCTAGATGTTAGAATGCTCGATGACCAAGTATTCCCGAACATTTGGTGATCCTTCCTTCACATTGTAGCCTGTCAAACCATAGTATTGCCTTGCATTGAAACCCTGGGGTGGATAATCGACCACACAGATGCAATGAAATGCGTGGTCAATGATGACAATGGTATATGTGTTGGGGTTTTTCTCCCAATAGAGGTCTATAAACACTACAAACTTAGATACCTAAAGGAAATATTGTGTTATCAAACTAAGTTGCCTTGGGTTTTTTAGTTTGTTTCCATATTTTCCTAAGCCTTAGATTTTAATTTTTTAAATTTCACCCCTTTTAAAATTGTTTTTTTTAGGATCCCTTCGATAAATAAAGTGTTGAGTCATGACTTATGTTTTGATCCTCATTTGAATTTGGACTTAGGACCATTTTTGTTCATGACTTAAGTTTGACCCCCCCTCATGATTTGTCACTAGGATCGATCCTCTCCATGACTAGATTGATTTGACAGACCATTTTCCTCATTCATTCCCTCGTAGCCATGCCTTGCTATCCTTTTCTTACCTATCCAATAATTGTTTGAAATGGAGCATTTCCCACTCATCAGGAGTTTCCATAGCGCCTTTCTCGTTCATCATTTTCCACCTTGCATTATGATTACAATGCTGATGTCATCTTCTTTGTTTTCAGCGCTAGCAGTTGGTTAAAAGATGCTTTCAAGATCTCGTATTTACAAGCTCTGATAACGGTTTGTGATTTTGAAAAACTCAAGATTGCTGCGCTACGCAAACTCCCAGTTCTGACCAGTCGACAATAGTGCTACCAGATCCAATGCTGAGGTAGATTTAGAGGCCAGGGTGTTCATGACTTCATCCTGAAATCTTGCTGAGGCTTCAAACAAATGTTTATTCCACAAGTATCTCGTGTTTCCTCCTCTGCACATAAATTTTCAAAGAGAGTTAGCACTCAGAGTTTTGGATTATCGAGATTGCATAGTTGAAGGAGACCTTTCCTAACACCATTCTATCCTTGTCTCCTCTTCTTTCAAACCTATAAATTTCACTACCTGTATGTCAAAATCTGATACATCTGCTCACCATAGCTATTGAGCTAACAACATCTAAACAGTTCTATCCTCTGCATACACAGTGCACTACCTAGAGGCACTGCTTAACCACATTGTGTCTCCCCTGCTTCCTTTGACACTTGAGTCGAGAGTTTTCTACCCAGTTTCAAAAGGCCGATTACATAGTACCCTCTCATTGTCTAAGTGTTCAATACCTGCACAAATCTAAGGGAGGGATTTCCACATACAAGTTTTAGCTTACCAGTAATCAGTCTGGTTTAAGGGGAATTTTTTGTAAAAGTGCAACTTTGTCCATTTGAAGCTTGACTTTAGGTCCTCGTAGTCATTACCACCCCATAGCCATAAGAATCTCTCATCCTAAGCTATGGAGACTCCTCATATGAAGAAGTCACACAAGGGGGGCAAGGTAGTTAGAACTAAACTTGTGGATATGCATCTTTTTGAGACAGAGCCCGTGGAAAGAGAAGTTTTTCAAAAAGTGGGATGCCTCTCTTTCTGCTAGAATATGCAAAGAGGTCATCCTGAGGTGGAAAGGAAATTTTCCTTACATTCTGATGTCCGAAATACCAAGGTAGGGGATTTATAATTTGAGGTGATTGAGGCCTCTATTTCAGCTGCAACATGAATCCCTATCATAGGTGAGAAATTGTTTAAAGCCATGGATTTGAACATAGCCTATGCCAAAGATTTCCTTAATCGTGGACATCAAGCCAATAATTTGTCTAAAGGTGTGCCAAGGAATCAAATGATTGAGGATTTTGACAATATATTGAGGATCATTTAGAGATACTTTCCATGTGAAGGGAGGTTTAACACATTATACCAGTACCATATAAGGCTTCTGCTACATTTTACTGGTAAAATTGAAATTAATATTCCCTACTATTTGCTAAGGAGCATACGTAAGATGTCATATAGGATTCAATCCAAGTATAAGGATGTGGATACTAGCATCTTCCTCTCAGGATTGATTAGAATGCTAGTTTATGAAGAACTGGGTATGAAAGATATCTCATGGGAACATTTTGTTGTTGCTTCCCACTTCAAGTTGGATATAGCAACCACTCCTCAATCACATAAAGCAAGCCCTTTATCATCCACCAGTGCTGCTAAAGTAGGTACCAGGAAGAAGAGAAAGGGAAAAGTTCCGATTCAATTTTCAGAGGTCATCAAGGAGATCACAGAAACTGAGGGGGAAGCTTGTCATTCCCCAAAAAGAGTTTTTTCACTTCCTCCTCCACCAAAGTTAGAAGAAGTTCTTTCTACTACTAAAAATGCAGCAAAGAAAGGGAAGAAGCTACACTTCTCCTCTTCTCCTTCAACAGCCAGTACTGTTCAAGGATAAATTCGTGAGTGCGGACACAGACCAATCTCCACAGATCCACCCGGATCTGGAACAAACCGTGACAG
>JASDQU010735934.1:400818-412196 GCA_032191745.1 Picea mariana | reverse complement strand
CCTCAAAACCTCCAGATTTCCTAAGGACCATATCAAGAAGTTCATATTAGATATCATATTGATGAATGCACAACATGAGGATGTAGTGTGTAGGATTTTTACCTATACCTTTGAGAATTCATCCTCGACTTGGTATTTTAACTTTCCAGTTGGATCCATAACTAGCTGGATGAAGTTTCAAAAAGATTTCTTAGACAAATTTGCAGAAGAAACCACCACAGGAGATTTAATGGTTGAACTTTTTCCCGCCACCATGAGTCCAAAAGAGAAGGTTAAACATTTAAAAAAATGACTTACCACTATCCTGAAAAAATTTCAACCTGAAGCTAAACCTACCCAGGAGTTGCAGATTGAGGTATACGCTAACGCTCTCCCTGCTTCCATCTCCATGTTCGTAAAAAGAACTACCAAAGATACCCTAGCCAAAAATTCCAAGGAAGCTAAAATGATTGAATTCGAAATGAAAGGATGCAAATAAGGTCATATCGTACTAACGAAGAAAGATACCAAACCTCTACCTAAGAGAGGACATTTGTTAACAAGACCCCCAGTGAAACAAACAGAACTAGGTCGTGATAAAGAAGGAGGATATCTAGAAAACCTGCAACGAATGATAAAAAAACTCTCTAATGAGATCATAGATATGAAAAAGGAATTTTGAGGAGGGAAACCAAAATCAAATACCTTATAAAACCTTTCTTAAAATAAATCCACCTTTCAAATCTATAGAACCTCCCCCAACTAACCTAAAAATTGACTTAGAAACTGTAGCATCTGGCTCTTTCTGCATGTACCACCAAGAGAATCATTCAGAAAAGTACTGCCCTCAATGGGTGCATGTTATGATATTAATGGATAACCAAATTCCTAGATTAATTCTCCCTAACCTAACAACCCATTGGCTCGGAAATAAATGCCATTGGTCAGGAAATTCATAAGCCATTAGAAGAGATATCCATGTTGTTATGGGATTCCAACCACATGATGCCTTTCAACGACACCGCTGAAGTACATGAACCTCCCGCTGAAGTCCTAAATATGAAGACATGAGGTAGAATTCAACCAATCCAAACTAATCTCGCCACTACTTAGTTATCTAGATGGAATTAAGCGGTCGATCGCCCAAAACCCCTATTTTCTTCTCAAAAGAATCCCACCAACATACACACATAGGAAGCTCCTAATCTAGACTGTAATGTAGTGGAGGAATTGACGAAGATGAAGGATAATGTGTCTATCATGGACATGTGTAGGATTTCCCAACAAAATAATTTTCTGTTATAGGCCCCTTAAAATCGATAGAAGCTGCTACGAAAATAACTGACCTAGGTTAGGTCCCATCCCCCACAGATTTAAAAAATAAACCGAGTGTGAATGCTTTCTTTTTAGACAAAAGAGGAAATCCTTTTGTTCCTCCTTTCCTTTTAACGTTTGTAGTCTTTAACAGAAACCTATATAATTGCCTGGTCGAATCAGGGGCATCCTCCAACATCATGCCATTGTCAATCTACAAGAAATTGAATGCAACCCCTCTCAAAAGTGATAAACACATTATACAACTAAATAGGACTCAGGTGAAGGTTATTGGGGAACTTAAAGATGTCATGATCAGAATGGATACACACCCAAAATTTGTTCAATTAATTGACATAATCGTAGTAGGCATTCTAGAGGCCTATGGACTGTTACTTAGCAGAGACTGGTTCGAGAAATTAAATGGATAGTTTAGTACGGAATGGTCTCACCTCTAGTTTCCATTAAAAGAACATACACACATGATTAGGATCGATAGGGAAAGATATCTCAATCACACTGTTACCGATTTAGAAACTCTCAACGAACCTTCGTCAATAGATTTCCATGTGTTAAGAAACTACTCCTGCGATTACGATTTTGACAATTTCTCCCCTCTCTCGTCTGATGTACCTCTCACTCAAAAATATGAAATGACATTTCAAGTAAATTTACTAGCAGTTGTAGAAGAAATCATCTTATGTCGGGATCCTCTTTCAGGAGCAACAGACAAGGAAGATGAAGGCGAGAAAATGACTAGGCATGAAGAAGTTACTAATTTTTTCTCACAAGTTTGGATGATGCACTTTGATGGGTCTAAATCTCAAGAAGGTTCGAGCGCATGATGTATTCTCATTAACCCAAAGGGGAAGAAAAACTTCTTATCCTGTAGATTAGAATTTGAATGCACCAATAACACTGTTGAATATGAAGCTCTGGTTCAGGGACCGAAGAAAGCAATAGACTTAAACATTAAGGAATTGAAAGTTTTTGGAGACTCTGAAATTATTGTTAGGAAAGTGAAGAATACTATCCATTACAATTCACCTCACTTGAGAAATTACCAGCAAGAGTTATATCGACTAATAGATAATTTTGAGGCCTTCAACATTACTGCTATTCCGAAGAAAAAAAATACTCTTGTTCATTTCTTAGGCACCGCAACCTCGAGATTATATCCTTTAGAAGATTATGAAGCCTCTAGGTTCACAGTGGAACTTCTCTACAAACCTTTGGTGCCTAACAACATTTCTAACTGGAAATTATTTGAAGGGGATGAAAATATTGGAGATTTCCTGACTAACCAAGAGAATTTTAAGGATTTGGCCATCAATGACAAAATATTCCAGGAACTACTCACATAATCAAATCTCCACAAACAGAAGGAGGGTACAGATCACTCTGATAATAAACCAAAGTTTCACATGATACCGAAAGGGGTGGCCAATTTAGAGAACCTTTTCGACCTAAGGGGAATATTTAGAGGGTCAAAGAATGAAAAAACATGGATCTCATGTCCTATATACGAGACTATAAGCATAGGAACCCCTGAAAACCCCAAGAATGTAAATCTAGGTAAAATAGTGTCCAAAGAAGACATGAAATCTTATCTCAAACTTTTTAAAGAATATCAATATGTCTTTGTGTGGTCCTATTGATAATTAAAAACTTATGACACTCGCATTATCCAACACACAATCCCACTAAAATCTGGAGTAAAACCCTTGCAACAAAAACTTAGGAAGTATCACCCATCTTTGGAACCTTTGATGTATCAAGAGCTCAAGAAATGGTTAGATGCCAAGATTATCTTTCAGGTTAGACACTCTGCCTGGGTAGCCAATTTGGTGCATCTCAGGAAAAATTCTGGGGACATCCTCCTATGTGTGTATTTCAAAAACCTAAACAGAGCATGAGAGAAAGATAACTACCCAATCCCTCCCATGGAACAACTCCTACAGAAAATATCTGGCTCATAATTTTCTTACCTCTGAGACGGTTTCTCGAGATGTAACTAGGTCCTGGGTTTAAAAGATGATCGATTAAAATCTACCTTCCTAACCAAGTGGGGAACCTTTTATTATAAATGCATGCCCTTCAGGTTGATTAACACAGGAGAAAACTTCTAGAGGGCCATGGATGTAGCTTTTCGGGAATTGATTAACAATTGTGTGGTAGTCTATTTAGATGACGTAACAATATAATCAAAAAACAAGGAAGACCACATTCAAGATTTGACTCAGATTTTTGAAAGGTGTAGGAACTACATAAGATCTTTGAACCCCAAGAAAACCATCTTTGGTGTAGAGGAAGGAAAATTATTAGGTTACATCATATCTGAAAGAGGAATTAGCATCGACCTTGAGCGGATAAAATAAATAGATCAACTTCCTTTTCTTCACAATAAAAAGGCCATGCAATCTTTTTTTGGGAAGATCAATTTTATGAGAAAGTTTACTCCTGACTTCGCTGAAACTATTAAAACTTTACAAAAAATGATTCAMAAATATGTAGAGTTTMAATGGAATGAAGAAAGGAGAGAATATTTTAATAACATCAAGATTGCAATATCCCAAGCACCAGTGATGTGAAGCCCTGACTTTAGAAAATATTTTTTCCTTTATACCTTTTCTTATGATCAATCCTTGGCTGCAGTACTTACCCAAAAGGATGATGAAAACAATGAGGCACCAATATCCTTTATGAGCACAAACCTTCAAGGAGTTGAACTAAACTAACCTGCTATAGACAAATAGGCTTACATAGTATATAAAGAAGTCAAGCATTTCAGATCATATATCCTCAAGAATCACACCAAAGTCACAGTCCCTCACCCCGTAGTTAGATATTTATTCACCCAAAAAGAAATGAGAGAAAGAAGGGGAAATTGGATGGCAGTCGTTCAGAAATTTGATCTAGACACAAAACTTGCCAAAATAGTCAAAGGACAAGGATTGTGTAAACTGGCTGTTGAGGCCCAAGATCTGATTAATGCAGAAGACCCCGGTTGGGAAAATGAGCTACCATTATGGTGTGCCGAATCCCTATACGTACCTCCCATGTGAGAATCGTGGTATGGAAACCCGTTTTATCTCCTACATCACGGGTCTTTTCTGGAAAATCTAAATCCTAGAGAAAGGAGAACCCTTAGGTTAAAATTCGCTCAATATTGCCTCATAAATTCTGTGATTTTCCACATAACATATGATGGAGTACTGCTTATATTTATTGAATAGGACGATGTATAAAATATGCTGAGAGAACTCCACAATGACCCAACAGGTGGGAATTTTATAGGAGAAACCAGGGCTCATAAAATACTAAGGGTTGGTTATTATTGGCCCACTCTGTCCAGGGACACTCACGCATATGCCAGGAAATGTAAAACTTGTCAAGTGAACATCGGCAGGGAAAAGAGAGAAACCATTCCACTCCAACCGGTGACTATATCCAGACCATTTGAGCACTGAGGAATAGACATCATAGGAGAAATTACTCCCAATTCTTCGAAAAAACATAAATATATATTGAATGCTATAGACTATTTTACAAGATGGACAGAGGCTATCCATCTCACCCACATTATTGAAAAAGTAGTAATACAATTTCTAGAACAACAACTAATAATGATGTTCGGACTACCCTCCATCCTCGGTTTTGACAATGCTTCCTACTTTTATTCTTCCATACTCTTGACCGAATTATTGCTTGACAAAGGTATCATAATAAGATACTTTGCAAACTATTATTTGCAAAGGAATGGGGTAGCAGATTCAACTAACAAAAACCTGGTAAGGATTAAAAAAAAGGCAATTATTGAAAATCAAAAAAATTGGCATAATTCACTTCATAATGCCCTATGGGCGGATAGAGTAACACCTAAAGAAGCCATAGAAAACTCTCTTTACTTTCTGGTATATGGGAAAGAAGTCATTCTTCCAAACAGATTGTATCTTCCATCTTTACAACTCACCCACACATCAAGAGGTCAGCCCTCATCCTCTTTACAACAAAGGATTTATACCCTTCTCATGATAGATGAAGAAAGAGGAAAGGCTAAATATAAGTTCACCGCTCATCAATAGACAATTAAAATACGGTTTGACAAACATAAGGCCAAAGAAAAAAGTTTTGAAGTAGGGGACCTAGTTTTGAAATGGGATAAAGAAAACGAGTCTAAAGGAAAACACTCAAAATTTCAAAATATCTGGCTTAGACCTTTCCAGGTATCCGAGAAAATTGGGCCAGGCACATACAGGTTGCAAAATCTGAGGGGGGAACCCGACACCCTCCAGGTGAATGGCCAAGCCTTAACACAATACTTCTCTTAATAAAATAAAATAAAATAAATGTATCTTGTTATGTTTTGTTTAAGTTTCTTTTAGCATATATTTCGATCAGGATAAGTTTCTTTAGGGTAGGCCGATTGCAAACTCCTCTTTATTTTTATTTTTCTTGCTTCTTGTAATTAAGTTGTGTTATGTAAAGCAGTGGTTGAATTTAATAAATATGGTGAAGAAGACTCTGCTCCTAACCTACACTTACATTCAACATAAGAGACGTTGGTTCAAAGGAGATATATATCTTGTCTTTGCATTCATACTACCTTGGTAAGTGATGAAGTATTCACTTGGTGGTCTGGTAAAGCCCAAAGGTAAATATGGCTAGTTGGAAAGGATCACATGTACATCTAGATAGAGTTAGGAAGGGCTTCACCTTAACAGGTTCGCCTTGCAAATAAAAAACGTCCTCCTCTCTGACTCACTCATGGAATTTCTTCCAGAAGAAAATGATCTATATTAAAAGGAGTGCAAAATCTGAGAGGGTATGTAGATAAATCTACCGGGGCTATGGACGCTCGCTGACAGTGGAGCAAGGTCTGTGATGTCGGGGTGACTCCACCAGTGATATGGATGCTCATTGGAAGTGGAGAAACATTGTAGTGAGGGAATAATAATAAATAAAAATTTCCTCAAGACACTGTATGCCTTACCCAACTCTTGTCAAATAAGGGCACGGGTCATGGTCAAGAGAAACGAAGGTGGAAAAGGGGTTGAAATCCATAAGAGGATCTGGATTCATGAACCTGAGAAGTTGTGTACACATTGATAGGAAATAATCTATTGAATGAAAAGCCATATAGTTCATCAACCAACTTCTGCACAAGATAATCCCGAAGGAAGGAGCAAAGATTATGTTTTCTCCTAGAGAATCGTCGTATGTTGAGCGCTCAACACACCCTAAAAGTTTTTTGAAAATTTTCTCTTTTGGGTAGCACTTTGTTTTTTTCTCTCTTTCTGAATTGAGTCAGTTGTGTAGGGATCATTAAGTTTTCTTTTCCTATGTTTTATCATCGATCACATTCGGATTGGTTTGGATTTGTTGAATAGATTAACTTCTCTTCTAAAGTAGACTAAGATTTTTTAACAAAGTATACACAACTAAAATTGTGAGCCATGCACATATTATTGGCATCGATGCGAACTAGGCAGTAAAATCAACCACATGACAATGATAGGTGTCGATCACCGATAGTCGATGTATCATCGGCATCGGAAGAATGGAAGAGTGGTTGCACCGATCACTAATAATATCTTGCGAAGAAGTTGTCAAAATATCGTCGATACACCATCAACATCGGGGAAGTATGAAAAGCAAAATGCTAACATCGACATACCTAACAAACCTCCTATCATCGATCACTGATACATTCGGGGTCGGTGATATCCGAGGAAAACCTTAAACTACGAATTTTTTTTACTTCAACACACTGCCGATCATCGATCACGATTGTTAATATGTTTTCGGTATTAGGGAACTCCAAGGGATGAAATCATGAAAAAATGACCATAGAGAGTCACCAATTGCTTATCCTCAACATGTCATTGGCATCGATAGGATAGGATGAGGTTTATAGGGCCATGTCTAAAGAAAATCCTCTATTCCAAAGAAACTTTTTAATGGAAGAACCAAAATCAAATTCCATGTGTCATGATTGCCCTTCCATGTCATCATTGTACGAAAATCCAGGTTAGCATTGGAGCTTTTGCTGAAAAAGGTATTAACGAACATTGTCTAAGAAAAATGACGATGTCGATCCACTTGCTTAAATCGACTAAATGATAGGACATTGACAGTGTGATGGGACACCTTAGATGAAAAATAAGATCATATTTTGTTATTTAATAGGCCAATTAATTCTTTGATCAAAACACGTTACTATCCTTCCCACTGACCAAATAATAGGAGGTTTAAACCACTGATGAACTATGTAGTACCCCGCTCTTGTGCCACCAACCTGCGATTGCATTTAATCCTGAGAATGATTCGAATCTTGGTGATGGATTGTGCATACTGCATTTACTCCTTGAATTCAAGAATTGAAGTGACAAGGTAAGTATTCTCTATGTTTAAATTGTAAATACAAGTTTGAACAAAAAATTCTATACACAAGTCTTTCATTCCCGGAGCATTCGAAGGAGCGAGAAAGCAATTCAATAGATCACAGTCGATTTTCAGAATTCTAAACAAGGTTAAGCTTGTGTGAAGAGGAGGTATGAATCGTCTGTATCATTTCAACAGTCACAATTGTTTATATTTTAGTATCATTTCTGAAAGTCAGTATCTCATTCTGTTCTTTATGTAGGAAAAATGCCTCCATGGAAGCCAACGACCAGACGCTCGCCGAGAGCACCAAAACTGAAAGAAGCAGAGGTTAGTGAATGATCTTCTCTCGGTGCTGCTAGAAACCTTGAATTTTCCACTAAAGTACAACCAGTATCCCACACATCTACTAAAAGGGAATTTTCCCAGCCTCCTATATTTGACGACACAGAGGAAAGCACTGGATCGAAAGTGGTGCTCCTGCAGTGGGGATATTGGTTTAACAGAATCGACTGAGAAGATTACCCAGAGTTTATACCACACAGTGACCCAGATGTTAGAATGCTCGATGATCAAGTATTCCCGAACATTCGGTGATCCTTCCTTCACATTGTAGCCTGTCGAACCCTAGTATTGCCTTGCATTGAAACCCTGGGGTGGATAATTGACCACACAGATGCAATGAAATGCGTGGTCAATGATAACAATGGCGGATGTGTTGGGGTTTTTCTCCCAATAGAGGTCTATAAACACTAAAAACTTAGATACCCGAAGGAAATATTGTGTTATCAAACTAAGTTGCCTTGGGTTTTTTAGTTTGTTTCCATATTTTTCTAAGCCTTAGATTTTAATTTTTTAAATTTCACCCCTTTTAAAATTGTTTTTTTTAGGACCCCCTTGATAAATAAAGTGTTGAGTCATGACTTATGTTTTGATCCTCATTTGAATTTGGACTTAGGACCATTTTTGTTCATGACTTAAGTTTGACCCCCTCTCATGATTTGTCACTAGGATCGATCCTCTCCATGACTAGATTGATTTGACAGACCATTTTCCTCATTCATGCCCTCTTAGCCATGCCTTGCTATCCTTTTCTTACCTATCCAATAATTGTTTGAAATGGAGCATTGCCCACTCATCAGGAGTTTCCATAGCGCCTTTCTGGTTCATCATTTTCCACCTTGCATTATGATTACAACGCTGATGTCATCTTCTTTTTTTTCAGCGCTAGGAGCTGGTTAAAAGATGCCTTCAAGATCTCGTATTTACAAGCTCTGATAACGGTTTGTGATTTTGAAAAACTCAAGATTGCTGCGCTACGCAAACTCCTAGTTCTGACCAATCGACAATAGTGCTACCAGATCCAATGCTGAGGTAGATCTAGAGGCCAGGGTGTTCATGACTTCGTCCTCAAATCTCGCTGAGGCTTCAAATAAATGTTTATTCCACAGGTATCTTGTGTTTCCTCCTCTGCACATAAATTTTCAAAGAGAGTTCGCGCTCAGAGTTTTGGATTATCGGGATTGCATAGTTGAAGGAGACCTTTCCTAACACCATTCTATCCTTGTCTCCTCTTCTTTCAAACCTATAAATTTCACTACCTGTATGTCAAACTCTGATACATCCGCTCACCATAGCTACTGAGCTAACAACATCTAAATAGTTCTATCCTTTGCATACACAGTGCACTAACTAGAGGCACTTCTTAACCACATTATGTCTCCCCTGCTTCCTTTGACACTTGAGTCGAGCATTTTCTACCCAGTTTCAAAAGGCCGATTACATAGTACCCTCTCATTGTCTAAGTGTTCAATACCTTCACAAATCTAAGGGAGGGATTTCCACATACAAGTTTTAGCTTACCAGTAATCAGTCTGGTTTAAGGGGAATTTCTTGTAAAAGTGCAACTTTGTCCATTTGAAGCTTGACTTTAGGTCCTCCTAGTCATTACCACCCCATAGCCATAAGAATCTCTCATCCTAAGCTATGGAGACTCCTCATATGAAGAAGTAACACAAGGGGGGCAAGGTATTTAGAACTGAACTTGTGGATATGCATCTTTTTGAGACAGAGCCCATGGAAAGAGAAGTTTTTCAAAGAGTGGGATGCCTCTCTTTCTCCCAGAATATGCAAAGAGGTCATCCTGAGGTGGAAAGGAAATTTGCCTTACATTTTGATGTCTGAAAGACCAAGGTAGGGGATTTAGAATTTGAGGTGACTGAGGCCTCTATTTCAGCTGCAACATGAATCCCTATCATAGGTGAGAAATTGTTTAAAGCCATGGATTTGAACATAGACTATGCCAAAGATTTCCTTAATCCTGGACATCAAGCCAATAATTTGTCTAAAGGTGTGCCAAGGAATCAATTGATTGAGGATTTTGACAAGATATTGAGGATCATTCAGAGATACTTTCCATGTGAAGGGAGGTTTAACACATTATACCAGTACCATATAAGGCTTCTACTACATTTTACTGGTAAAATTGAAATTAATATTCCCTACTATTTTCTAAGGAGCATAGGTAAGATGTCATATAGGATTCAATCCAAGTCTAAGGATGTGGATACTAGCATCTTCCACTCAGGATTGATTAGAATGCTAGTTTATGAAGAACTGGGTATGAAAGATATCTCATGGGAACATTTTGTTGTTGCTTCCCACTTCAAGTTGGATATAGCAACCACTCCTCAATCACATAAAGCAAGCCCTTTATCATCCACCAGTGTTTCTAAAGTAGGTACCAGGAAGAAGAGAAAGGGAAAAGTTCCGATTCAATTTTCAGAGGTCATCAAGGAGGTCATAGAAACTGAGGAGGAAGCTTGTCATTCCCCAAAAAGAGTTTTTTCACTTCCTCCTCCACCAGAGTTAGAAGAAGTTCCTTTTACTACTAAAAATGCAGTAAATAAAGGGAAGAAGCTACACTTATCCTCTTCTCCTCCAGCAGCCAGTACCAAGGTTAGGAAACCTTTCATAAGATCATCAGTTCCTAAAGAGGTTTTTTAAGAACAATCCCTACCAAAATCCTCTATCCTACAAAAGAAGAAGGGTAAATTCATTGAAAATCCTATGGAGCGAAAAGAAGAAACTCCTTTGAAAAAGAAGAAAGATAAAGGCAAAGGTATCAAGAAGCCTGATGAGATAGACAAGGAAATTAATATGCAACAGGAAGAGGAGACCATCAAAAATCCCGTTGAGACTGTGAATGTCACTACTCCACGTGACAACTAGACATTCAAAAGATTAATCAAGCAACTTAGGGATGCTAGGAAGGAGGTAGCTCAGTTGAAAGAATAAGCCATGTCTGACAAGGTTAATATGAAAGAGCTCATGGATGGCTACATCCACACCCTTGACCTGGAAAGGTTTGCAGCAAGAAAGGCCCAACCTCTCCATAGGCAACTCAAAAACCTTTATAAGTAGAACATAGGCTTTCTGTCTCAGAACATGAAGCTCAAAGTAGAGTTGCAACATTTTCAAGATGAAGTGGCTCAAATAAACTTGCAGGTACTGGTTGAAGCTTCTATTGAAAATGAGACACCATCATCCAAGGAGAGAATAACTCCACTGAAGAATCTTGTCACTGCTAAAAGGAAGAAGCTTGTTGTGCCAAAGGAGGATCATCCTTCTACAAGAAAGAGTGTTAGGTTAAGTTTCATGGTAACGAAGTAGTCGGTGAAAGGTGAGCCCCGTTTTTGAAG
>JASDQU010735934.1:371445-382686 GCA_032191745.1 Picea mariana | reverse complement strand
TATTACAGAGGGTCACAGGAGTAGCCAGGATGTCCATGGTTAATGGTTTTTCTAGCTACAGTCAGGTCTCTATTTTTCCAGAAGATAGAGAGAAGAGAACCTTTACCACTCCTTGGGGTATATTCATGTATGCCAAGATGCCCTTTGGTTTGATGAATGCAGGGGTGACCTTTCAGTGAGCTATGGACATAACATTTATTGGAGAGAAGCACAAGTTTTTTGTTATCTATTTAGATGACATAACAATGTTCTCTCAATTTGATAAAGAACATTGTGATCATTTAAGAAAGGTTTTCTTGAAATGTAGAAAATTCAGCCTCTCTTTGAATACGAAAAAAATCATTGTTTGCCATGAAAGAGAGAAAAATATTTTTCAAGATGAAGTGGTTAAAAGATGCCTTTAGTGTCTCTTATTTACGAGCTCTAATAACGGTTTGTGATTTTGAAAAAATCAATATTGTTGCGCTGCGCAAACTCCCAGTTCTGATTAGTCGAAAACAGTTCTACCAGATCCGATGCTAAGGTAGATTCGGAGGCCGATATGTTTGTGACTTCATCCTGAAATCTCGCTGAGGCTTCAAACAAATTTTTATTCCACAGGTATCCCATGTTTCCTCCTCTGCACATAAATTTTCAAAGAGAGTTAGTGATCAAAGTTTTGGATTATCGAGCTTGCATAGTTGAAGGAGACCTTTCCTCACACCATTCTATCCTTGTCTCCTCTCCTTTCAAACCTATAAATTTCACTACCTGTATGTCAAAGTATGATACATCCTCCCACCATAGATACTAATCTCACAACATCTAAATAGTTCTATCGTCTGCATACGCAGTGTGATACCTAGAGGCGTTGCTTAACCACATTGTGTCTCCCCTGCTTCCTTTGATACTTGAGTCGAGCATTTTCTACCCAGTTTCAAAAGGCCAATTACAAAGTACCCTCTCATTGTCTGAGTGTTCAATATCTGCACAAATCTAAGGGATGGATTTCCACAACCAAGTTTTAGCTTACTATCAATAAGTCTGGTTTAAGGTGAAGTTCTTGTAAAAGTGAAATTTTGTCCCTTTGAAGCTTGACTTTAGGTCCTCTTGGTCATTACCACCTAATAGCCATAATAATCTCTCATCCTAAGCTATGGAGACTCCTCAGATGAATAAGTCACACAAGGGGGGAAAGGTAGTTATAACTGAACCTGTGGATATGCATCTTTTTGAGACATAGCCCATGGAAAGGGAAGTTTTTCAAAGAGTGGGATGCCTCTCTTTCTACCAGAATATGCAAAGAGGTCATCCTAAGATGACAATGCAGGTTTCCTTACATTTTGATGGTCGAAAGAATAGGGTAGGGGATTTAGAATTTGAGGTGATTGAGGCCTCTATTTCAGCTACAACAAGAATCCCTATCACATGTGAGAAATGGTTTAAAGCTATGGCTTTGACCGCAGCCTATGCCAAATATTTCCTTAAGCCTGAACATAGAGCCAATGATTTGTCTAAAGGTGTGCCAAGGAATCAGTTGATTGAGGAGTTTGACAAGATATTGAGGATCATTCAGAGATACTTTACATGTGAAGGGAGGTTTAACACACTATACCAGTACCATATAAGGCTTCTGCTGCATTTTACTGGTAGAATTGAAATGAATATTCCCTACTATTTTCTAAGGAGCATAGGTAAGATGTCAGACATGATTCAATCCAATTTTAAGGATGTGGATACTAGCATATTCCACTCTGGATTGATTAGAATGCTATTTTCTCAAGAACTGGGTAAGAAAGATGTCTCATGGGAACATTTTGTTGATTCTTCCCACTTCAAGTTGGATATAGCAACCACTCCTCAATTACAGAAAGAAATCCATTTATCATCCACCAGTGCTACTAAAGCAGGTACCAACAAGAAGAGAAAAGGTAGAGTTCCTGTTCAAGTTTCAGAGGTCATCAAGAAGGTCACAAGAACTGAGGAGGAAGCTTGTCATTCCCCACAGAGAAATTTTTCACTTCCTCCTCCACCAGAGTTAGAAGAAGTTCCTTCTACTACTAAAACTACAACAAAGAAAGGGAAGAAGCTACACTTCTCCTCTTCTCCTCTAGTAGCTAGTACCAAGGTCAGGAAACGTTTCAAAAGATCATCAGTTCCTAAATATGTTTTTGAATAGCAGTCCCTACCAAAAGCCTCTATCCTACAAAATAAGAAGGGTAAAGGCATTGAAAATCCTGTGGAGGGGAAAGAAGAAACCCCTGTGCAAAAGAAGAAAGATAAAGGCAAAGGTATCAAGAAGCCTGATGAGACAGACAAGGAAATTCCTATGCAACAAGAAGAGGAGACCATCAAAAATCCTATTGATACTGTACATGTCACTACTCCACGCGATAGCCAGATATTAAAAAGATTAATCAAACAACTTAGGGATGCTAGGAAGGAGGTGGCCCAATTGAAAGCATTATCCATGTCTAATAGGGTTAAGATGAAAGAGATCATGGATGGATACAGCCACACTCTTGACCTGGCAAGGTTTGCAGCAAGAAAGTCCCAACCTCTCCATAGGCTGCTCAAAAACCTTTATAGGCAGAACAAAGGCTTTTAGTCTCAAAACATGAAGCTCAAAGAAGATTTGCAACATTTTCAATATGAAGTGGCTCAAAGAAACTTGCAACTATTGGTTGAAGCTGCTATTGAAAAGGAGACACTAGCAGCCAAGGAGAGACAAATTTTCTTGCTACCTAAATTCGCTACCGAATTTCTTGCAGAGACGGAATTTTCACAGAGACGCACCAGAGTGGCGCTACCAAAATTCGCTACCTAAAATATCATAGAGACCGAAGTTTGCAGAGGGGATAGGAAGGTTTGGCGCTACCTTTTCTACTTGTGTAGTTTTTAAGTGCGCTACAAAATCTTATGAAATTTAGTGAAGGCACTACAAAGTGCGCTACTCAGAGTGCTACCCAAAGAGGCTACCAATAGATACCAAGAATCTAGGAGGGTCAAGCTAACAAATTTTTGGATAGATGATGGTGGAAAGAACTGCAAAAACAACAACTGGCAGCATGATGATAACCAAATGCCCCTGAAGGACACATGGCAAACAAGGAGTTGCACAACAAAGGTGGATCAAGTTAGTTTGAAGATTGGTTAGATTAGTCACCAACACTTTCCTATTTTATAGCATAGGTTGTTAGTCAAGTTGTTAGATGAAATAAATTATTAGATATTTTCATGGGAAGGAGGCCAACTCGTACCTCCTACTGTTACCTCCCTCTTTGTTATAAATAGATAGATGAAATGATTTAGTAGGCTTGAATGGTTGAGTAAGGCTCCCTTATACTATAATATTTTTATTAAGTTACTGTGAACTGGCTATGTACTTGATTTAAGACATCTTGGTTAATAGAAATCAACTTATCTTTCAACTTATTTGCTTCTAATGCTAAAGTGGTCATGCTTTGAATGATTCACATGAATGGTTGTGGTGATATTATGGTGTATGTTTGATTATTGTATTATCATGATGTTCCTTTATTGTCCTTAAGTTATGAACTCAAGAAGATCTTGTGTTAAGAATATTTCTTCCTTAGGCTGTTTGTAGACCTGAAGTTTACAACAACCCCTACATTTCTCTCATTGAAGTCTTCCCTCTATTCATACGTACTCCCAATTACTGATTGAAGTTAGGAAAGACCTTGATTTCTCGTGCATGCTAGCCCTAATTTATGAGTTGGAACATTCTCATTTTGAGTATTTTCCATTTGACCCCTTAAAAAACTCTTACATTCACATATAACCTGATGGGTACTAGGCTTGCCTTCCATGCAATCAGAAGGTGATTCCTAGTGCTAACAGATTGAATATTGATTTAGTGGCAACATTTTATGAGTTCCATGACACCAGCAGGTTGATGGCCTCATGGTGGAAAGAAGATAAGAAGTTTACAAACATAAGCAATGGCTGATACGGGACGACCAATATCAAAGAGCCATATATTTATATCATGTCTCTAATATGCCGATTATACGAAGAAATCTTTTGCGCTAAGTTTTCGATAGCATGGATTCAATATACAATAGCAACTTCAACTAGGGAGCGATCATTTCTAAACAATTGAGCACCGACATATTGCAATCCCAGACACCAAAGTATGGAGAAAAACCATCTTTTCACATGGCGTCATACTCATTGGATGTGATCTGTGTAAGGAACGTCTTCTCAGGCATGAATCTGAGTTGAAATGTTGCGGAGCTACCCATGCATGTCTATTTCAACATTCAGTTGGAGAACAGGTACAAAAAATCTTACGCCCTCATATGCGATGAATATATAGGTGAAGTATATTTCATTGTTTTTAAGAAAAAAGGCCCAAGGCTTACGAAAACAACCAAGAAAATGATTTCAAAAGTAGGACACTGGTACCTAGAAGAAACCACCACCTATGTTAGAGTGTTTGGGGTCACTGTCATGCCACATTTACTCCTCACTCATTTCTTGACCGACTCATTGTGGGAGAAATATGTTATCAAACCATTCTGCAAGTATATATTGCCACTCTATTAAAGGACAAAAAGAGAGCGTTCATACCCTATGTATTTCATATAGGGTTTTACATGGTAAAATATATTGCACAAGAAAAACAAGAGGGTTTGAGCTAGTTGGAGTATAGATTCCCCATAGGATGATTTCACAAACATGACCCAAGGGGCCTAGAACCCCAACATGTGTCATAAGTATCTTCCTACTGATCGTATGTCCATGATAGGTTTGAAGACAAAATATTTACAGAGGGTGACCAGGACTGGGAGGAGGTTCTCCAAATAAATCCTAACCCCAATATGATGATATTCAAAGTGATAGAAATGAATGAGCAGGTTGAAATGATAGAACAAATAGATTAAGAAGCCCTTAGGGTTAGGAAAGAAAACAGAGGAGTAGAATCCACAAAGGCACAAAGGAGAGGGACAATGTAGCTGGAAGAAGCCTAAAGAGTCATACAAAGGTTATAAAATGATCCCCAACTTAACCCTTTAATATAACCCTTAAGGGTCATCCCGATTGACACAATCAATCTCAGAGAAGAGATAAATGGCTCAAAGACAACTCCCCTAGAGGAGATCGCTCATCCAAAAAACCGAAGCATTATGCCACAACAAGCAAAGTCATTGGTTTCTGATACAACACAGGTGGGGGAAACATGAGTATCAAGTGGGACAGATGTGCCCATTGTCGTCGTAGACCTAATTCCCATATATGACGATGAGGAAAGCTTAGAGGTTTCACTCATAACCCCGGTACCAATCACAAAGGAGGGAGAACTAGGGGAAACATTTTCTCCAACTCCTAAAGCTTTGACCTCAGTTCCCCAAGAAGGTGACAATGAGTCCGAAATCATTCTGGACAATGAATTTCTCGACCAATCGAGAATTCATCCTAATAAGGACAACTCCAAGGATGAGTTGGGCTCTGGTGAACAAGAATAAGAAACACAATGATCGAAAATCAACATCTCAATAGTTGATCCTCAAGTAAATACTGATCCTTTACCCCTCTCCCCATCTAAATCTGGGACTCCACTAGTTGATGAACCCTAGTAGGAGGCTAAGTCATGAGGACATACATAAGTTACCTCTACTAAATAACTACAAGGTCTGGTCATAGAACATATATATATGACAAGAATCCTAGGAAACACTTTGACCTCGAGAGATCAATAGATTCCTGAGCCAATGGACGAGGTCGTCGATATACAAGTGACTGCTTATGATAGAAAGAGGAAAGATATGATGAGAATGGAAACCAAGAAAAGAAGGCTCACACTTGATAAGACACCCCCATCACCACAGAAGAAAAAATTCTCAACACAAAAAATGCTAAGACAACTGAGCTGATTAGCGAAAGAATGGATATAACTGATGGAAGGTTGGACAGATTGAAAGGGGATGAAAAATAATTAGTATCCGCAAAGAAGGAGTTGGATAACCTGAGCCATCTAGCGAAGTATTATCGGGATTCGATGCAGGAAGTAGTATTTCTAAGGAGTGAGTTCAAAGAAACATATGCACAATTCACAAACGAAAGAAATCTCTTCACCACATGCATATCTGATTTTCAAGAAGATACTCTCATGGGGCTGGAAACTTTTAAAGAGTGTAGAGATGGTCTTAAAATACACATAAGGCCTTATAGAAGATTGACTATATCAGTGCGGTACAGAAAGGCCGAGACTCATAAGAGCACGACATTCGAGTACTGATGGATAACAACATCTCCTAAATCAAGAAGGAAACTGAATACTGGGTGAGCATGGTGTAGAAACCTCAGTGGAAGATACAGGAAAAGTGGGGAGAGTGAAGGAAAATCTGGGAGAATATCAATCAGTATATGGAAAACATTGAGCTACCAGAGTTCGGCCCACCAGAAAATTTCGCCAATTTGCATGACATAGTCAAATGACATGCAGAGCAGGAATCGACATGGGAGGAAGAGATCTCATATATTTCAGGTATGACTAGAGTTCAAGTAGAGAATTTCATGGAATACCCAATCAAATCCCTCGCAGTTCTACAACACTTAAGTGGCAAGCTCATCAGGTATAGAGAATGAGCGATGGAGATAAAGGAAGTCTTCTCCACACCAATGGATCAACATAGGTTTCCCTATGCAAACATATGCGAAGACCTTTTCTTGAAGTGGGAAGAGTATGAGAGAAATCATCCACTGTAGTAAACAATCAGATTATCTCAAGAGAATGAGGAGATAAAGTCTGCCACGTGTCATTTTTGTTTTACTTAACACAACTTTTAACAATTTTTTTTTAGCTTAGTGATTCTTTATAAATAGGGAGATTGACCTCTTGCAAATGGTCGATGGTTTTGGGAAATAATTTTTTTTGAGAATTGTAAAAGAATTATTTCCATGCGACTTTTAATTAAGAAGTTCTTCTTAGAACCAAAAATTTTGTTTTCATCTAAAGTGTTAATCTGATTGGATCGAGGAGGGATCGTTTCCGTATTCGAGTTTGATAGTGCTGTGATATTGAGTAAGAGTTGTTGTATTTATTGTTAAGTTATATTTCAATAATAAAACAATTCTTTGTTTTATTAGTAGAGCTAAGAGAACTAATTTTCTTAAACTCATCTTTGTTACATATTTATTTTCCTTTCTAAAATTGTTATCTCAATCAATGATGAATGTATGAAAGTGAAAAGTATTATTTCTACGCTTGGAATAGGTCTGATTATCATTGTCTGCACGCTGAGGTATAAGGGTTATCCTAAGCTCAACATTCTTCAATATTTAGTAATTTACCTTTATTAGCTAGCTTATTCCATCATCATTATCTTACCTAGATTATTTAAGAGTATAATAATACTAAAAGAGAATCGCTTAATCTCAAGGAGAAATTTTTCATAGAAAGATACACATGTCAGTCACCCACAAAGCCCAATGATAAATCAACTGAATCAAATATCTGGAGAACCATTCCACTCATCAAATGCCTTACGAGTTTAATTGGGCCTCTTAAGTGAGTTTTTTTCCTACTATTGAGTTAAAGGATTTCCAGACCCTCAATAGAATTGGTGCTAGAAGGAGGGATGAACAAATGAATGGCTAACAATATTTATGATAATATATCCTTCATAGACTGTAGATTCAAAAAAACCCATATACATGGGTAGTCATTATCAAGACAACCCACATACAGAGAGTACTCCCAAAAGGCGTAACTCACCTCAACACGAGGAAGTATAACACCTATTCCTTGAAATACCTTACGCTCTCCCCCATGAGGAGTTGAACTAGTTCAGAAGAATCACAAGAGCTTACGCTCGGAAAATTGGAGCGTTACCTTTAGCTCCTTTACTTCCTCGTAGAAATCAAGTAAGCAGACTAGTTGTTCACACCCATGACTAGGTCTTTGTTCACACAGTAGAAGACATGATAGATTTTAACCACACTGAGATTGAAAAACCCTTTAATCTGATCCACGAAACACCAACTAGTAACTACTATGAACCTGACGATTTTGAATCTGACGAGGAAGGGTCTCACTCGGATCGCTCAAATTATGAATCAGAACACATGGAGGATAATAATGACACCATTAAAGAAAGGGGAAATCAAACTCAATATAATCAACCATGGTTTTCCAGAGATGATCTTGCAATCCCAGGATGGGTGCATAACCTACCCCGACATCTAGAAAAATTACTCCCCACATTTGACCCCAAAACCTTTGGATTGCCTGAGAACCATATCAAGAAGCTCATATAAGATATAATATTTATGAACATACAACATGAGGATCTAGTGTGTAGTATTTTACCCTATACCTTTGAGGATTCATCCTCGACTTGGTATTTTAACTTTCCATTTGGATCCATAACTAGCTAGATGAAGTTTCAAAAATATTTCTTAGACAAATTTGCAGAAGAAACCACCACAGGAGCTTTAATGGATGAACTTTTCGTCGCCACCATGAGTCCAAAAGAGAAGGTTAAATCTTTCAACCAATGAGTTACCACTATCCTGAACAAATTTCAACCCAAACCTAAACCTACTGAGGAGTTGCAGATTGAGGTATACGCTAACGCTCTTCGTGCTTCCATCTTCATGTTCATAAAAAGGGATTCCAAACATACCCTAGATGAAAATTTCAAGGAATCTAAAATTATTGAATTCCAAATGAAAGGATGCAAAGAAGGTCAAATCTCACTAACAAAGAAAGAAACCCAATCTCTACCTTAGAGAGGAATTTTTTTAACAAGACCCCCGGTAAAACAAACAAAGCTAAGTCCTGATAAAGAAGGAGGAGATCTAGAAAACCTGCAGTGGATGATCAAAAAAATATCCAATGAGATAATAGATATGAAAGGGAGTGTTGGGGAGGGAAATCAAAATCAAAGACCTTATAAATCCATTTTTAAAATGAATCCACCTTTCAAATCTATAGAACCTCCCCTAGCTAACCTAAACATTGACATAGAAATTGTAGCATCTGACTCTTTCTGCACGTACCACCAAGATAATCACTCAGAAAGGGACTGATGTCGATGGTTGGACACTATGAATTGAATGGCTAATTGAATTCCTAGATGAATTATCCCCAACTGAACAACCAAGTGGATCAACAATAAACTCCATTGATCAGGAAAGTCATGAGCCACTGAAAGAGACAACCATGCTGTTATGTGATTCCAACCAAATGTTTCCTTTCAATGACATCGTTGAAATGCAGGAACCTCCCACTAAAGTCCTAGCTACGCATATGTGCGGTAGAAGTCAACCGGTCCAAACTAATCCCACCAGTACTCATTTATCTAGAGGGAATCAAGTGACCGATCACCCAAAACCCCTATTTTGTTCTTAAAAGAATCCCACCAACATACAGACACATGAATCTCCTAATATAGACTATAATTTAGTGGAGGAATTGAAGAAGATGAAGGCTAATTTGTCTTTCATGGACATGTGTAGGATTCCCCAACAAAAGGATTTTCTGTTACATGTATTAAAATCAATATAAGCCCCTATGAAAAGCACTGACCTAGATGAATTCTTGCTCTTTAGAAAAAAGAGGAAATTATTTTGTTCCTCCTTTCCTTTTAACATTTGAAGTCTTTAACAAAAACCTACATAATTTCTTGATCAATTTAGGGGAATCCTCCAACGTCATGCCATTGCCAATATGCAAGAAATTGAATGTAACCCCGCTCAAAAGTGATAAACACATTATAAAACTAGATAAGACTTAGGTGAAGGTTAATGAGGAACTTAAATATGTCATGATCAAAATGGCTACACTACCAAAATTTGTTCAAGTAATTGACATAATCATAGTAGACATCCCAGAAGCCTATGGACTGTCAATTAACCGAGATTGGTCCGAGAAATTAAATGGATACTTTAGTACAGACTAGGATCACCTATGGTTTCCATTAAAAGGAAATACAAACATGATTAGGAGCGATTGGGAAATATATCTCAAACGCACTATTACCGATTTAGAAACTCTCAACGAACCCTTGTCGATAGATTTCCCTTTGTTAAGAAACTACTCCCGCAATTATGATTTCGACAATTTCTTCCCTCTCTCATCTGATGTATCTCTCACTCAAACTATGAAATGACCTTTCAATAAAATTTACCAGTAGCCACAGAATAACGCATATTCTGTCAGGATCCTCTATTGGGAGCAACAGACAAGGAAGATGAAGGTGAGAAAATGACTAGGGATGAAGAATTTACTAATTTTTCCTCACAAGTTTAGACGTTGTACTTTGATGGGTATAAATCGCAAGAAGGGTCGGGAGCAGGATGCATTCTCATTAAACCAAAGGGGAAGTAGAACTTCTTGTCTTACAACTTAGAATTTGAATGCACCAATAACACTGTTGAATATGAAGCTCTCGTTCAGGGACTGAAGAGAGCCATAGACTTAAACATTAAGGAATTGAAAGTTTTTGGAGACTTCGAAATTATTGTTAGGAAAGTGAAGAATACTATCCATTGCAATTCAAATCACTTGAGAAATTACCAGGAAGAGGTACATTGGGTAATAGAAAATTTTGAAGCCTTCAACATTATTGCTATTCCCAGGACAAAAAATACTCTTGCTAATTCCTTAGCCACCACAACCTCAAAATTATATCCTTTAGAAGATTATGAAGCATCTATGTTCACAGTGGAACTGCTCTACAAACCGTCAGTGCCTAACAACATTTCTAATTAGAAATTTTTTGAAGAGGATGAAAAAATTGTAGATTTCCTAACTAACCAAGAGAATTTTAAGGATTTGGCCATTGATGACAAAATATTCTGGGAACTACTCACAGAATCAACTCTCCACAAACAGAAGAAGGGAACATATCACTCTGATAATAAACCAAAGTTTCACACGATACCTAAAGGGGTGGCCAATTTGGAGAACCTTTTCTACCTAAGGGAAATATTTAGAGGGTCAAAGAATGAGAAAACATGGAGCTCATGTCCTATATACGAGACTATAAACCTAGGAACCCCTGAAAACCCCAAGAATGTAAATCTAGGTAAAACAGTGTCCAAAAAAGACAAGAAATCTTACCTCAATTTTTTTTAAAGAATATCAAGATGTCTTTGCGTGGTCCTACCTAGAATTAAAAACTTATGCATTATCCAACACACAATCCCTCTAAAATCTGGAGTAAAACCCTTCCAACAAAAACTTAAGAAGTATCACCCATCTCTGGAACCTTTGATGTATCAAGAGCTGAA
>JASDQU010735934.1:347331-371395 GCA_032191745.1 Picea mariana | reverse complement strand
AGAAGAAGGGAACATATCACTCTGATAATAAACCAAAGTTTCACACGATACCTAAAGGGGTGGCCAATTTGGAGAACCTTTTCTACCTAAGGGAAATATTTAGAGGGTCAAAGAATGAAAAAACATGGAGCTCATGTCCTATATACGAGACTATAAACCTAGGAACCCCTGAAAACCCCAAGAATGTAAATCTAGGTAAAACAGTGTCCAAAGAAGACAAGAAATCTTACCTCAATTTTTTTAAAGAATATCAAGACGTCTTTGCGTGGTCCTACGTAGAATTAAAAAATTATGCATTATCCAGCATACAATCCCTCTAAAATCTGGAGTAAAACCATTCCAACAAAAACTTAGGAAGTATCACCCATCTCTGGAACCTTTGATGTATCAAGAGCTGAAGAAATTGTTAGATGCCAAGATTATTTTTCATGTTAGACACTCTACCTGGGTATCCAATTTGCTGCCTATCACGAAAAAGTATGGGGAGATCTGCCTATGTGTGGGTTTTATAAACCTTAACAAACCATCAGAAAAAGATAACTACCTAGTCACACCCATGGAACAACTCCTACAGACAATATCCGACTCTGAATTTTTTTCCCTCCTAGACAGTTTCTCGGGATATAACCATGTCCTAGTTTCAGAAGATGATCGATTAAATAATACCTTCCAAACTAAGTGGGGAACCTTTTCTTGTAAACACATGCCCTTCGAGTTGATTAATGAAGGATAAACCTTCCAGAGGGCCATGGACATAGATATTCGGGGATTTATTAACAAGTGTGTGGTAGTCTATTTAGATGACGTAACAATATACTAAAAAAACAAGGAATACCACATTCAACATTTCACTCAGATTTTTGAAAGGTGTAGGAAATATGTAATATCTTTGAACCCCAAGAAAACCATCTTTGGTGTAGAGGAAGGAAAATTATTGGGTCACATCATATATCAAGGAGGAATTAGCATCCACCCTGAGTAGATAAAATCAATAGCTCAACTTCCTTTGCCTCACAATAAAAGGGCCATGCAATTGTTTTTCGGGAAGATCAAATTTTTGAGAATGTTTACTCCTGACTTCACAGAAACTATTAAACCTTTACAAATAATGTTTCGCAAAGATGCAGAGTTTAAATGGGATGAAGAAAGGAGAGGATATTTTAATAACATAAAGACTACAATATCCCAAGCACCAATGCTGTGAAGCGCTGACTTTAGCAAGGATTTTTTCCTTTATAGCTTTGCTTCTAACCAATCCTTGGCTACAGTACTTGCCCAAAAGGATGATGAAAACAATGAGGCACCAATATCCTTTATGAGCACCAACCTTCAAGGAGATGAACTAAACTACCCTGCTATAGAAAAACATTCTTACGTAGTATATAAAGTAGTCAAGCATTTCATATCATATATCTTGAGGAATCACACCAAAGTCATAGTCCCTCACCCCACAGTCAGATATTTATTCACCCAACAGAAAATTAGAGAAAGGAGGGGAAATTTAATGGAAGTCATTCAGGAATTTGATCTAGACATAAAAACTTCCAAAATAGTCAAATGACAAGGATTGTGTAAGCTATTTGTATAGGCCCAAGATCTTATTAATGCAGAAGACCCCAGTTGGGAAAATGAGATATCATTATGGTGCGAAAAATCCCTATACCTACCTCCTGGGAAAATATCTTGGTATGGAAACCTGTCTTATCTTCTGCATCATGGGTCTTGTCCCAAAAATATAAATCCTATAGAAAGGAGAGCCCTCAGGTTAAAATCCGCTCAATATCGCCTCATAAATTATGTGCTTTTGCACTTAAACTATGATGGAGTACTGCTTAAATTTCTTGAAAAATACGATCTAGAAAAGGTGTTGAGAGAACTCCACAAGGACCCAACAGGGGAGAATTTTGTAGGAGAAAAAATGACTCATAAAATAGTAAGGGCTGGTTATTATTGTCCCATGCTTTTCAGGGAAGCTCATGCATATTCCAAGAAATGTAAAACTTGTCAAGTGAGAATTAGTAGGGAAAAGAGAGAAACCATTCAACTCCAGCTGGTTACTATATCCAAACCATTTGAGAAGTAGGGAATAAACGTCATAGGATAAATTACTCCCAATTCTTCGAAACAACATAAATATATCTTGACTACTACAAAATATTTTACAAGATGGATGGAGGTTATCCCTATCATGGACATTAATGAAAAGGTAGTAATACAATTTCTAGAACAACAAGTGATATCGAGGTTTGGACTACCCTTCGTCCTCGTTTTTGACAATGCTTCCTACTTTTCTTCCATATGCTTGAACTAATTCACCCTTGACAAAGGGATTATAATAATACACTCTACAAACTATTATCCGTAAAGGAATGGGGTAGCATAGTCAACTAACAAAAACCTGGTAAGAATTTTAAAAAAGACAATTGTTGAAAATCAGAGGAATTGGTATAATTCACTTCATAATGCCCTATGGGCTGATAGAGTAACACCTAAAGAAGCCATAGGAAACTCTTTGTACTTTCTAGTATATGGGAAATAATCCATTCTTCCAAACGATTTTATCTTCCATCTTTATAGCTCACCCAGGCATCGATAGGTCAAACCTCATTCGCTCTACAACAAAGGATTGATACCCTTCTCATGCTAGATGAAGAAAGAGAAAAGGATAAATCTAAGTTCACCGCTCATCAAAATACAGTTAAAATATGGTTTGACAAACATAAGGACAAAGAATTTTTTTTGAAGTAGGGGACCTAGTTTTTAAATGGGATAAAGCAAGCAAGTCTAAAGGAAAACACTCAAAATTTCAAAATATCTAGCTTAGACCTTTCTAGGTATCCGAAAAAATTGGGGCAGATACACACTGGTTACAAAATCTGAGGGGGGAACCCAACACCCTCCCGGTGAATGGCCAATCCTTAAAACAACACTTCTCTTAAAGGAAAATGTGTGTTTTTATGTTTTGTTTAAGTTTCTTTTAGCGTATATTTCGATTAGGATAAGTTTGTAGGTTTAGGGTAGGTTGATTGCAAACTCCTTTTTTTTTTTCTTTTTCCTATTATCTTCTTGTAATTATGTTGTGTTCTATAAAGCAATGGTTGACTTTAATAAATATGGTGAAGCAAACTCTGCTCCTAACTTACACTTACATGCAACATAAGGGACATTGGGTAAATACAAAGTTTCAAAGGAGATCCATATCTTTCCTTTGCATTCATACTACCTTGGTAAGTGATGAAATATTTTCCTGGTGGTCTTGTAAATCCCAAAGGTAAAGATGGATAGTTGGAAAGGATCACATGTACCTCTAAACAAAGTTCGGAAGGGCTTCACCTTAACAAGTTGTCCTTGAAAATAACAAATGTCCTCCTCTCCGACTCACTCATGGAATTTCTACCAGAAGAAAATGATATATATTAAAAGGAGTGCAAACTCCGAGAGGGTATGAAAATAACTCTGTCGGGGCTATGGAAGATCACTAGTAGCAGAGCAAGGTCTGTGATGTCGAGGTGACTCCGTCGGGGCTATGGACGCTCGCTGGAAGTGGAGCAACACCATAGAGAGGGAATAATAATAACTAAAACTGGCCTCAAGATAATGGATTCATTACCTAACTCTTGTCAAAGAAGGGTGTGGGTCATGGTCAAGAGGAACAAAGGTGGAAAAGGGGTTGAACTCCATAGGTGGATCCAGATTCATGAATCTGGGAAGTTGTGTATGCATTGATAGAAAATACTATGTTGAATGCAAAGCCAGATAGTTTCTCAAAAAGGTTATGCACAGGATAAGCCCAAAGGAAGGATTAGAGATGTTGTTTTCGCCCAGAGAATCACCATTTGTTGAGCGCTCAACACACCCTAAAAGTTTTGTGAAAATTTTCTCTTTTGGGTACCACCTTTTTTTTTCTCTCTTTCTGAATTGAGTCAGTTGTGTAGGGATCATAAAGTTTTTTGTTCCTATGTTTTATCATCGATCACATTTGGATTGGTTTGGATTTGTTGAATAGATTAACCTCTCTTCTAAAGTGGACTTGGAATTTTTAACTAAGTATACACAACTAAAATTTTCAGCCATGCACCTATTATCGGCATCAACGTGATCTGCACAGTAAAATCGACCACATGACAACGAAAAGCGTCGATAGCCGATGTATTATCGACATCAGGAGAATGGAAGAGTGGGTGTGTTGATCACTGATTATATCTTGCGAAGAATTTGTCCAAATATATTTGATACACCATCGACATCGAGGAAGTTCAAAAAGGAAAACACTAACATAGACACACCTAACAAACCTCCCATCGTCAATCACTAATACATTCAGGGTCGCTGATATCTGAAGAAAACCTTAAACTATGGAATTTTTTTACTTCGACACACCCTCAATCATCGAATGATAATATGTTTTCGACATCAGTGAACTCTGAGGAATGAAATCATGAAACAATGACCATAGAGACTCGTCGATCACTGATCCTCAACATGTCTCGGCGTCAGCAGGACAGGCTAGGGTTCCTAGGGCCATGTCTAAAGAAAATCCCTGATTCCAAAGAAAATTTTTAACGAAGGAGACAAAATCAAACGCCATTTGTCATGATCGCCCTTGTAGGTTAGCATTTCCATGTCAGCACTATACAACAGTCCAAGTCAGAATCAAATATTTCGCTAAAAAAGGTATTAATGAACGTTTTCTAAGAAAATTGTTGACGCCAATCCACTTGTTTAAAACAGTGGACCGAAAGGACATCGACAATATGATGGGACATGTTCGGAAAAAAACAAGATCAAATTTTCTTATTTAATAGGCCAATTAATGCTTTGATCAACACATGTTACTATCCCACGCATTGACCAAATAATAGGGGCTTGAAACCATCGATGGACTACGTAGTACCCCATTCCTGCACCGCCATCCTATGATTGCATTTAATCCCAAGCATGATTCAGATCTTGGTGATGGATTGTGCAGACCTGATTTACACCTTGAATTCAAGAAATTACACGACAAGGTAAGTATGCTCTATGTTTAAATTGTAAACACAAGTTCAAACACAACATTTTGTACACAAGTCTTTCATTCCCGAAGCAGTTGAAGAAGTGAGAAAGCGTTTCAAGAGCTCACAGTCGATTTTCAGAATTCTAAGCCAGGTTAAGCTTGCGTGAAGAGGAGGTATGAATCATTTGTATAATTTTGACAGTCACCATTGTGTATATTTAAGTATCATTTCTGCAATTCCTTATCTTTTTTTGTTCTTTGTGTAGGAAAAATGCCTCCAAGGAAGCCAACAACTAGGCACTCGTTGAGAGCACCAAAACTAAAAGAAGCATAGGTCGATGAAGGATCTTTGTCTGGCACTACTAGACAACTTGATTTTTCCACTAAAGTGGAAACAGTCATCCACACGTCTACCAAAAGGGTGTTTTCCCAGCCTTCTACATTCAATGACACAAAGGCAAGCACTGGATCAAAAGTGGTGCTCCCGCAATGGGGAGATTTGTTTAACAGAATTAGCCGGGAAGATTACCATGATTTTATACTACACAGTGCCCCAGATGTTAGAATGTTCGATGACCAAGTATTTCTAAACATTCAACGATCCTGCCTGCACATGGTATCCTTCCAAACTACAGTCTTGCCTTGCATTGAAACCCTGGGGTGGATAATCGACCACACGGGTGCGACGAAATCATGGTAAATGATGAAAATGGCGGATGTGTTGGGTTTTTTATCCCAATAGAGTTCCAAAAATACTACAAAGTCAGAGACCCAGAGGAAAGATTGAATATTGATTTTGTGGTAAAATTTTATGAGTTCCATGACACCAGCAGGTTGATGGCCTTATGGTGGAAAAAATATAAGAAGTTTACAAACATGAGAAACAGCTAGTATGGTATGACCAATCTCATAGAGACATATATTTATCTGATGGCTCTGATATGCCGATTATATGGGGAAATGGATTTCCCTAAGTTTTCAGAAGCATGGATTCCCCTGGCATACACTGTGGCAATCTCTGGTAGCAGCTTCAACTAGGGAGCGATCATTTCGAAACAATTGAGCACCAACATATTGCAATCCCAAACACCAAAGGATGGAGAAACACCATATGTTCACAATGCATCACACTCATTGAACGTGATCTATGCAATGAACATCTTGTTAGGCATGAATCTGAGCTGGCATGTTTCAGAGCTACCTGTGCATGTCTATTTCAACACTCTTTCAAAGAACAGGTATAAGACATCTTACACCCTCATATGCGATGAATTTATAGTTCGATTAAATTTCATTATTTTTAAGAAAAAAGGCCCAAGGCTTATGACAACAGGTAAGAAAATGATTTCAAAATTAGGCCACTGGTACCTATTAGAAAAACAGGATCGCAAAGTAATAAAATAAAAATAATGCGAAAATAAAACACAAAAGATACTTAAAACAATAGAGACACAGATATACATGGTTCACCTAGTGTGGGCTACATCCACTAGAGAAATTTCTAGGTCCTTCCTTTATTATTATCCAACAAATGGAGGGATACAACCTACAACAAACCCGTTGTAACTTCCTCTTATTTTTGTCACAGTCTCCCATCTCAGAATACCATATTCGTGATGATACATAGCCGTAATACATTTCCCTCATAAAAAAGGGTTTCCTTCTAGGAAAAAAACACTAACATAAGTTCTACCCTCAGATCTATAACCTTATAATGAATGATCTAGATTAACAATGACATTACAATATACATTTACAAGGAAATTTTTCCTTCGGGGGCTTCACCCCGAAACATCCGCCAGGGGCCTGCTTGCCCCCGAACCCCCCAGCCGAGGGGATGGACCCCGCAGAGGGGGTAACCCTCTGCACTCCCCCACATGGAGTGTACATTCTTCCAGGGTTTAAAGTCTTCATGGGGTATAAACACGACTGAAAACAAAGACCTATGAATAAAGAAGATATTCAACCTCCACAACCAACAATCTCCCACTTGGAGACTGAGCTCAACAACTCCAAGGCTGTAGTATATGATGGAATATGATCCTTCTTGGACTTGGAAAATTTCTCATCTTCATCTTAATTCTTGAAGACCAACTAAAACTGAGTAGGAACTCAGTTTCTCCCTAGTTACTCCCTTTGTTAACATGTCTATAGGATTCATTTCCAACTTCAAATGTCCATTTTCCAAGATGGATCATATGAAATGGTACATGATTTGTATATGATTAGTATTTGAATGTAAGGGTGAGTTCTTTGCAATATGAATGACTCTCTCATTGTCACAATACAACCGACTATTCTCTTTCTTCTTTCACAATTTCTCCATAAACCTCTATAACCAAATTATTTATTTACTAGCCTTTGTAGAAACAACATGCTGTGATTCTGTTGTTGAAAGTGAAACAACCTTTTTTAGTTTGAAAATCCAACTCATTGTTGTTCCACCTATAGTAAAAAAATACCCCGTGTTTCTCCTCCTACTATCTTTATCACCTGCCATATCTTAATCAAAATATCCCTATAGAACAATGTCTGCACCTTCAAAACATAATGCATGAGTAGAAATACCTCTAAAATACCTGGGATCCACTTTACTACCTCCCAATGTTCTTTACCTAGATTGTTCATATATCTACTCACAACTCCCGTTGCATGTGCAATATCTGGTCTTGTGCAAACCATCACAAACATCACGATGCAAATTGCTGATGAATAAGGGACCCTGGACATGTATTCTATCTCCTCCTGTGTCTTGGGACACATTTCCTTAGTTAATTTGAAACGGCTGGCCAAAGGTGTAATAATTGGTTTTTCATTTTTCATTCTAAACCTCTCCAACACCTTTTCTATGTACTCACCCTGAGACAATGTCAATTTGTGATTTTTCCTATGTCTTGTTATTCTCATACCAAGGATTTTCTTTGTAGCACCCAAGTCCTTCATCACAAATGAATTAGTTAATTTCATATTGAGCACATTTATATCCTTCATATTAGACCCTGCAACAAGCATGTCATCTATATACAATAGAAAGATAATATAGCTTCCATTTTCCATCCTTTTAAAATAAACAGAGTGATCATAATGAAATCTACTATAACCTTGTTCTTTCATAAGCCTGTCAAACTCTGACTTGGATCTTTCTTTAGGCCATACAATCTCTTCTCAAACCTGCATACCAAATTATTCTTCCCTTTTACTTTATACCTCTGTGGCTATTGCATATAAATCTCTTCCTCCAAATCCCCATGGAGAAAGGTTGTTTTTACATCTAACTGTTCAAGATGAAAATCTTATACTGCCACAATACTTAAAATAGTCCTAATTGAAGTCATTTTAACAACATGAGAAAATATTTCATCACAATCTATACCTTTCTTTTGTCCAAACCCCTTTACAACAAGTCTAGCCTTGTACTACTTTTTTCCCCCATCTTCTTCCTTCAACTTGTAAACCCAGTTATTCTATAATTCTCTTTTTCCTACAAGTAGTAGAAAAAAGTCCCAAGTCTACTTATTTACGAAGGAATGCATTTCCTCTTTCATGCCTTGCTCCCACTTCTTTTTGGTTTCTACCTGCATTACCTCTTCATAACATTCAGGTTCACCAGAATCAATCAACAATAAATAAAACAATGAAGGAGAGTGATGTTCAGGGGGTCTACTTAACCTGGGAGATATTGTAACAACACTTGCAGGAGTTTGAGGTACCTGCTACTACTGTTCTTGTAGATTTCCATATTCTGGTTCCTTTGGAATTTATTTTTCAGTGATCTCATCAAGCACTGTGTATTCTAATTTTTATTTTTCTTGTTTCTTTCCCTGCAACTGATCTTTGTCCACGACCTTCTCATTGAATATGACATCTCTACTCCTAATGATTTTTTTATTTTCATAATCCCATAAGAGATAACCAAAATCATTAACATTGTATCCAATAAAGGTACACTTCTTGGATTTTTCCTCAAGCATTATTATATTTTCTATATCAATATGGACAAATGATTCACAACCGAAAGTCTTCAAAAAAGAATAGCTTACCTTTTTACCTATCCATGCCTCCTCTGGAATTCTACCATCCAAAGAGCTTGAAGGTCCTCTTTTTATTAAGTAAACAACAATATCTACACCATCTTCCTAGAACTGTAAGGGAAAACCATCATGAAATCTCATACTCCTTGCACGCTCCATGATTGTCCTGTTCATCCTTTTTGACACACCATTTTCTTGTGGTGTTATTGGAACTGTATTCTCTCTACGAATCCCATGGTATGAACAATAATCATCAAACTCCTTGCTGCAATATTCACCTCCATTGTCTGATCTGAGACACTTCAATCTTTTTCGTGTCTCATTCTCAAACAATGCTTTCCATTTCTTAAAAGTATCAAAAACATCAGATTTTTGTTGAATGCAATAAACCCAATATTTTCTAGTTGCATCATCAATAAAAGTAACATAATAACGAGATCCACCAAGAGATGATACCTGATATGGTGCCCATACATATGTATGCACAAGCTATAACCTTTCACTCTTCTTTTCTTTTCCAACTCTGAGAAATCTGACTCTCTTATGTTTTCCATAAACACAATGCTCACATAAATCCAAATCAATCTCTTTAAGATCTGGAAACAAATTTATTTTGTGAAGTATCTGCATCCCCTTCTCACTCATGTTTCCAAGCCTATGATTACACAGTGTTGTATCCACTCCTATAAAATCTAAATAGATAGAAGAGTCAGTATTACCAGTACAAAAATACAATGTACCTACCTTCTCTCCTTTTGCTATCACCAATGATCCGTTGGTGACATTTCACACCTTATCTGTAAATATGGATTTAAAACCTTCACTTTTTGACTTCCCTGTTGAAATTAGATTTTTCCTTAGATCTAGAACATGTCTTACCTATTTCAACAACCATTGGTTTCCATTTCTTTGCTTTATTTTTACCTTTCCCATTCCAACAATTTTGCATGGTGCATCATCACCCAAATGAACCTATCGAAAATCACCTTGAACATAATCTAGAAAATGTTTCCTATGGAGTGTGGCATGAAATGAATCCCCTGAATATACTACCCAAGACTCATAAATATTATCGACAGAAAGAATCAAAGCATCTTGTAACACATCACCTGTTACATTTGCTTCCTATTTTTTCTCTTGTTGTCCATCTCTTTGTTTCTTTGGAGCTCTGCAGTATTTCTTCAGATGTCCTTTCTTCCCACAATTCTAGAACTCTATCTTTCCAAATCAGGATTTGGATATTCTCTTCCTAGAATTCATAGGGTTCCTTGAGCTCTTTCCTCTATCCTTTTGTCTTCCTCTATTCTTCATGTTCAACACATTACCTGGTGTCTCACCTGTTCTTTTTCGTTGCATTTCCTCACTAAGGATAACATAACCAACATCATCAAATTTTAAAGTCTTCAAACCAGAGACATAGTTACTTACAACCATGACCAAGCCATTCCATATTTTTGGCAATGAACACAAGATTAGAAGAGCCATGACCTCATCATCAAAGTCCACTTTTATAGAACTTAGTTGATTAGTAACCGTATTAAATTCATTTAAATGTTCTGCAACAGACCCACCTTCTGACATCTTCATATTAAATAATCTCTTCATTAGAAATACCTTATTGGACGTTGAGGGTTTTTCATACAATTTAGCCAATGAATCCATAAGCTCCTTTCGAAATATTGAAAGCCACCGAGGTTGTCAGGATCAGTCGTATCATTCCTAGTTCCTTTCTGTCAAGAACCTCTCATTCTTCACCATTCATGGCCATCGACTTCTTTTCAATTCCACCCAATGGTAGGAATAGATCCTTCTGATATAAATAATCTTCCATATGCATCTTCCATAACAAGTAGTTTTGTCCACTAAATTTCTCAACCCTAAAATTTCCATCTTCTTCCATTTCTCCCACTCGAACTAGGAACCCTCTTTTCCTACGCGTTACCTTTAGCTCTAATACCGGTTGTTAGAAAAATAGGATTGTGGAGAAATAAATAAAAATAATGTATAAATAAAACATAAAAGATACACAATACAATAGAGACACAAATATACGTGGTTCACCCAGTGTGGGCTACGTCTACCAGATAAATTTCCAGGTCCTTCCTTTATTATTATCCATCAAATGAAGGGATACAACCTACAACAAACCCACTGTAACTTCCTCTTCTTTCTCTCACACTCTCCTATCTTAGAATACAATATTCACGATTTTACATAGTCGCAATACATTTCCCTCATAAAATAGGGTTTCCTTCTAGGGAAAAAAACCCTAACATAACTTATACTGTCATATCTATGACCTTATAATGAATGGTCCATATTTACCATGAAATTACAATAAAAGTTTACAAGGCAATTTTTCCATCGGGGGCTTCGCATCTGAACCCTCACCGGGGGACCACTTGCCCCTGGACACCCCAGCTAGGGGGATGGATCCCACAGAGTGGGTAACCCCCCTCTGCACTACCCTACATGGAGGAGTGGAAATTATTCTGGGGCGTGAAGTCTTCATGGGGTATAAACACGGCTGCAAACAAATACCTCTGAATCAAGAAGATAATCAGGCTCCACAACCAACAATATTACCTGGAAGAAACCACCACCTATATCAGAGTGTTTGGGACCATTGGCACGCCACATTTAATCCCCACTTATGTCCCAGACAAGATCATTGTTGGAGAAATAGGTTTTCAAACCATTCTACAAGGCTATAATGCCACTCTAGTAAGGGAAAAAAAGAGAGCATTCATACCTTGTGGATTTCATATAGGGTTTTACATGGTAAAATATACTCCACAAGCAAAACAAGAGGGTTTGAGCCAGTTGGAATATATATTCCCCACTGTCGAATTTCACAAACATGACCCAAGGGGCCTAGTACCCCAACATGTGTCACACGTATCTTCCTATTGGTCGTATTCCCATGATAATTTTGAAGATGAAATCTTTACAGAGGGTGCTTAGGACTAGAAGGAGGTGATTCAAAGAAAGGATAACCCGAATATGATGATATTCAATGGATGAGCAGTTAAAAATGATAGAACATATAGCTCAAGAAGCCCTTAGGGTTAGGGAAGAAAACAAAGATGTGGAAACCATAGAGGCATAGAGGAGAGGGATGTTGTTGCTAGAAGAAGCCCAAAGAGTTATACAGAGGTTAGAAAATGACCCCCATCTTAACCCTTTGATAGAACCCTTAAGGGTCATATTGGTCAATACAATCCATCTCGAAGAATATCTAAATGGCTCAGAGACAACTCCACTAGAGGAGACCACTCATCTAGAAAACCGAAGCATTATGTCAGAATAGGCAAGGTCGTCGGTTTCTGCTACAACGCAAGGAGGGAAAACATGAACATCAAGTGGGACAGATGTGCTCAATGTCCTCATACATCTAATTACCATATATGGCGATGAGGAAAGCTCAAAGGTTTCACTCATAACTGTTACGAGGGAAAAACTCTCTATGGCCAAGGGTAAACCACAAAAGACAAGTATGACTGCATAAATAAACTGAATTCCATTATATGCTATATAAACTAATGTGTGAGATAATAAAGAGGCCTACCTCGATCCAACGTTCAATGATGTTCCACCATTGAGCACTTCGACCCAAATCTTTATACCTGCAACAAGTTCTCAACAAACTAGTAGAGAAAGTACATAGTGATAATATAAGGGGGTTAGCACATTAGATAACATAATCCATTAATAAACATTACAAACATGCCCATGGATAATAATCATATATTTGTACGATACCAATAGGATGGGAAAGGAGTATTTCTATTAATAATTGATCAACACAAGTGACAACATTACATACTTCCATGTCAGCATGGTTTGAAACCAATAAACCAAGTTCCTTCCAACTGGGCATCCACCACTTCAATCCTCCACCAAAGGCAAGATCATAGGAGAGAGACAATGAGTTTCTCTCAACAATAGGGAAGGAGCTTGGGGGTTGAACACTGTGTTCAAACTTGAGGGACAAAGGGATGCAGACTCAGTATGAAGTAATTTCTCCAGGGTAACTTTTCTCTCAAAGTCAAATGCTTTCTCCTCTTTTCCATAGATCATAATTGTGCTTTTATAGTCTTCAAAATGCAGCTGAAGGGATGATTTAGAATGTTTCCAGTATGTGGAAGGAAAAGGATCAGAGATCTCCTATCGTGACATGGAAACCCGACTCCATTTTTATATTTTCTGGCACAAATCCTGATGTACATGGGTTGTAGTGGAGCAGCCTATGTATACGCATGCTGTATAGCAGATAGGGCACGTATATGTGGAAAAATGTGTATTTTTGGCTTTGGATTCATCAAAAAGGGATTACAAGTCTGCATAGGGAAATGGAAAAAGGCCCTCTGTGCAAGATATCAATGGTGAGGCAAATCTTGCTATAACATATGCCCCCTAATGTGTGAGATTAGAGGAGTATCTACGATGGACTAAATACATTATAAATAACCCAGGAGTGGAGTGGTAGAGAACCAACTGGACGAACTCAATTTCTCATTACATTCTGTACTGAATTTGCATACATGGATTCCAAGAATACAATGGAGATCCATGTGGAAAATATATCAAATAAGTGTCCATGTCCATGAATAGGCAAATACAAATGTGTTTGTATTCCAAAAGTTGTCATAGTCATGAACAAGGCCCAATGAAACCAGTCTCAAAATCAATCTGAAGATAACTATATACCATGGAGTACAATCTGATCTCCCATGATCACTGAAGTCAAATAGGTACTGGTCCAATGAAAAGGAAGCGACAACTCTGGAAAGTTGCAGCTACATAGTGATGTCTTCAAGTCTTCTACACTATCTGCCAAGGGTGAAAGTCTACATCATGTGAATAAAGGAGTTGAGGTCAAACATAATGAGACATCATTTGATTACCATTCATTGAGGTATACCATTAGCAAACACGAGACAACCTACCAATAATAAAAGTAGGTATCAAAGCACTGAATACATTCCTACAAGTGTGAATAAAGGAGTCGGTGTCGAACACTTGAGAAATCCATTGATTAGGAGACATTGATGTATTCTCATCTGTCAATGGTGAGAGAGCCTACCACTAATGACTGGAAGCCTCAAGGTACTCATAAAACTCTAGGTCCCATATCCAAAATAAATGAGTTGAAGTATATGGAAAAATACCCGCTGAAAGGAGAGCATTAAGGCATCTCTCATCAGTCAGCACGAGGAACAAAGAAGGAGCTTCATGATTTGGTGGATATCGGACGAAGAGCATGTTCACAAACCAACAAACGTGTGTGTATTTCACATGTACCAAATGCAAGCGGTATGCGAAAAAGACCCTCTGAATAGAGGACAATGATGAAAACTGTTGACAAAGGCGAGGAAACTACCCATAACGCTATTGGCATCCAAGACACTGCACGAATCCCAGAGTGTGAATAGATTTCTTGCCATCGAACATAAGGGAAACTGCCTAATCAACGACCAATCATGGCATGTTGATTGTTGGGTTCAAGGTGACCTAGCCATGATGAAAGTAGGGCCAGGGTGCATGATAAGACCATAGTATCATGTGATTCTAAGACAAATTGAGGGTATGGCCGACATGAAAAGTCAAGATTTCTGAGGAGTGGCCGACAGAAGTTGATAGACTTCCTTTGAACAAGAGAATGAGATGTATGGTGGACTCTAGAAGCATAGACTCAATGATGTAACTATTAGATGTAGGAGGCATCAATAACGTTCTCTATAGGGACTAGAAGAGTAACCAGTCGGTAGAGAAAACTCTATAATGAGATTATCTTCCTAAGGCCATGCTAAACCCAAAATTATGATGACACAAGGACTCAATAATTTTGTGCTATGTTCAAAGGCGACACGACTACTGCCAATTATAATATAGTGCTCCCTTCCCGCCCGTCTTTTTTTGTCTTTTCATAACAAATGAATGCTATGATACAGAGAAGTAAATGAGTGTCACAAGTAAGAAAAACTAGTTCCAGTAGTGGAACTTACCTATGCTCAATGCAAGGAAATGCATGCGGGAGATGGACACTCAGGGTGATGTTCCCTCCAGGGTATAGGGTGTTAAATTGCGAAGGATATAAACAAGGCTCTTCTTGGTTGAGGATGCAAAAACTGCTTAGACAACGGTTTATAATGCAAAGCGAGAACTGACTAAAGGATCAATACTACAAGCGAGGGAATGAGATGCAATCACAACATAACGCCAACAAATATCCTTTTTTATGTCGTTTAGTCTACTTGGTGTTAAAAAAGGGTAAACTTGTGCCAAATAGACGTCTTTTCAAATCCAATTTACGAGTGTGAAAAAGACAAGTGCACTCGGAAATATTTTCTATTTTTGATAACAAGTCAGAAAAGAGCTTAACTAAGACTCATGACCTTTCAAATCTAATTTAACGAGTGTGAAAGGAACAAATCACTTGGCAATATTTTCGGTTTTTTAGACGAGTCAAAAAATAGCTTAATTAAGACTCATGTTTGGGAGTCCACGGGGAATAAGGCCACATATGTACGAGTGAAAAATGAGGCTCATCATAAATTCATGTATTAGGTTATAATAGACTCCCGATCCTAAGGAAAAACTCAACATGGGTACCAAATGACAAAGGGGATCTAACTAGGGCACCCATGTTTGGTAAGTCTCTACCATTTATTAGTGACACTACTTATAAAAGATAGAAGGTTCTGTGTCGCAAAATGGGTTCGTACCGAAGGCGTAAAAAATGGTAGTCGAAGGATAATGCAAAAATGCACGATGGAGTGGATACCTATCCTATATGCTAGGTTATGAAAAAAACTTCTCGAAGTGACGAATGACTAATCATGATGTCGAAATCCATAATAAAAATGAGTAAAAACTACAAAGCCATCTCAAAACCAGTCTTAAATTAGTCCATTAGGTGAAAAAATAGCATGAAACTATATAAAGTGGGTAAAAATAGCTTATAAATAGTAATGAAATAAAAAATTACTATATCATTTTGATTTTTACCCAAAATAGTGCAATTTGGACCAAAATACCTCCAAGATTCAAATGACGATTGTGGGAGCAATAGGAAAAGAAATCACAAACCATCTGGATCAGGTAACTCTTCATCTCATCCTTTTCAAATTCAGTGGATTACATTTTTGAATTAGGTTCCAATTTTTTAGTTTTTGATGGCGTAAATTAGGATTTTCGGTATATGCGGGTTGCCTTTGTTTAGGTCGCGTGTATGGCAAGGTATACGCTCTTGTGTGAACCATAGGTAGGATGTATTAATCCCTACACATGACTATGTGCAAAGAAAGCTGCATACTGGTACACAAATGGCCAAAAAGAGGGGTTATAACTCAAAAATTGATTTGTTTTTTGAAGGATGGTCTTGGAATGGATAGAATGAGAGAATGAGGATGTATATGCAGTTGTGGATTGAGATCCGGTGGATCAAGAGGATCTAAAAAGATGTGGCTTGTACAAATTTTGGGCTCTCAAAGGAATGAGGGCCCAAGTGAGGTCGTTGGAGATGTTGGTGGGTTACTGGGACCCTGATAGCGAAAGATTTATCCTTGATGGACAACCATTGAGGATCAAAGTAGAGGAAATCTACTTCTTGACTGGTCTATCATGCTGAGGGGAGGTTGTAAACCTCAAGTCACGTGGAGTAGGGAGTGGGATGAATATCGAGGAGTATATCGATGCCCACTGTGTAGCAGGGACTCCCAAGGTGGGAAGCCAAGTCCCTATTCGGGAAATATGTAACCTCAGTTTGAAGATCATTGTGCTCATTATTACCAGGATCATAGGTTTGAACTTGTTGCATCAAGCATCGAGACCTCTTATGTTTTATGCAGTAGAGTGTGCTAGACCCACTGTCTATGACTGGTGTATCTCACTGCTGACCAATATGAAAGGTCAGTTGACAAAGTGCAAACATGTGAGTAAGTGAAACTTTGGGTTTTCCTTTATCCTTTGCAGCTTCTTTTACGAGTGGGTTCCAGGTATGGGACCTAGAGTGGAGACATTTCCTAGAGAACCACGTGATCCAGCCATGGCACGGTGGATCAAGGTCATGAGACGATAGAGGGGAGGTAGGGTATCAACACCCTACAACGATGATTTTTTCTTCTTGTGGCGGTGGAAAGTCATTTCTCTGAATGACTATCCCTATGCGAGGATCGATTTTAGAGGAGATCTAGATATGCCACTTCCACCAGGGGCCGCCTTCGGTGATATAGGTAACAAGCTTTTAAATATTTCATTTTTTTATATTTTTGTATTTAAGGAGCAATTTTGTTTTTTTTGGATGGTGCTTAAATATTAACTAGACACTTGTGTAATCGCAGACGTGGATCCACGATGACCAGAGGGATTCCTTATACATAGACAGAGGAACCCGAGAGATGAGGCGACAGGAGGAGAAGCGGAGAGAGTCCTGCAAAATGTGCAAGGCAACCTGTCTCGTTTGACATAGAGGATTCCTATGGTTCAGGTAGAGGATCTACCTGAAGCCATGCAACGACAGGTGGTTTGTGTACCTAGAGCATGGGTATGACTCTTCCAGTGTCTCACAAATGCCATGGTTTTCTACCATGACACACATCCGACACCTCAGGCATAAATGTCGTAGGATATGTATACCAGTTGTATATGTGTATTGAGGGTTTAAGCCCCAATTTTGTAATATAAATATGATATTTTGAAATATATAAAAAGGGATCTTCGTCTTTGCTTATATCTTACAATGTGTACATTGATTTAATGGTTTTCTTTGCTTTATTAATGTGACAAATTCGAATCTAGAACATAATTAGCGTAGGCATCAGATACATGATTAGAACTCCTAGGAATGTGATAATATGTAATAAAATCAAATTTTCGCTCTAAAAGACATACCCGTAGGAATCAACGGAGTAAAGTAGGATCACGCACGCTATAACGACTGTTCAACTGACATACTACTAACTGGGAATCTAAGAGAACTTCTAAAGAGCGAATACCATGGGAGATAGCATCGTGCAAAAGTTCTATGATGGTGCTATATTTGGCCACATTATTTGTGGATGGCCCTAGGCATACATCACCTGAAGACACCAGCAGACCCTTGGGTGAGTAAACAACCCAAGCAGCGGAAGCCAAGTTCCATTTATGACGAATGGCTCCGTCTGCGAATCCTAGGTAGACCGAAGATTCCGTTGACATCTGCCAACAAAAGGAAAACTCGATAAGCAAGCCAAAGACAAAAGAAAATGGGAAAATAGATGTATATACACTAAATTTACATTAGTATACAGAGCGTTCCTTCCAAGCCTAGAGCTCAAGCATAGTACCTTTTCAAGTAGATCCCATTTCTGGGCTTGACCAATTTATTCCCTTCATAATCTTCTAACTCGTAGGCTCCTTTTTCTATAACATGTTGCACGATGTAAGGACAGTGCTACATGGGTTTAAACTTGCCTACCCCTAGCATTTATTTGGCTTAGTCATACAAGAGGACCAAGTCACCCTCAGTATACAACCGGGGATAAACAAACTTGTCGTACTGAACCTTGACACGTTTCTTGTTTGCCTTGATAGCCATAAAGGCGTCTCGACGTTGCTCACCAAGACTCTCTAAGTGCACAAGGTGTCGCTCTAAATATGAAGTGTTAGGTAGGAGATCAACTTACAATTTGAGAGAAGGGATTTCACATTCAAGAGGAAGGATCGAATCCACATCATTCACTAACTGAAAGGGGGAAAAACCGGTGGTAGTCTTAACCGATGTTCTATATGCCCAAAGCACTGGATATAACATGATGTTCCGATTGGAATTACTCTGATTGATAGTTTTTTGAAAAATGGTCTTGAGAGACTTGTTGATGACCTCTACTTGTCCATTTTCCTAGGGGTAATAAGGAGATGAATGACCATGTCTAAACCCCAGCTTAGATGCTAGTTCTACCATCATTTCATTCTGAAAGTGACTGCCATGATCAGTGAAAATATTACTCGGGGTATCGAACCAGATGATAATTTGGTTGAGCACGAAGAACACTGTAGTCTTCCCATCAGGTTTTATGATAGGCATGGCCTCGGCCTACTTAGTAAAGTAGTTGATGGCCATGATAATGTGTTGATGCCCCCTAGTAAAAGTTGGGTTGCAATCGATGAAATCTAGCCCCCACTTGGTGAAGTGACCAACGATAATGATTGGGTGAAGAGGGGATGGGTGTGAGTGCATTTTTCGAGTGAACACCTGTTAGGGGTGACCCTTCTTAACCACTTTGATACAATCTTTAAAGATAGTAGGCCATAAATAACCAACTCACAAGATTTTTTGGGCTATCGCAAGCCCAGATAGCTGACCAAGACAAGCCCCTTTGTGGCAATCGTTTAGGACTGACTCGGCTTCCTTGTGAGTTAAGAAACAATGCAAGATATTGTCCATTCCTTGGCAATACAAAGTGTCACCGACGATGGTATATATTTTGGCTTGGTATCTAACATGCCGTCGATCATCTCGTGAGAGATGCTGAGCAAACTTCAAGGTTTGAAGATACAAAACAATGTCTCCATACCAAGGGTCAGACAACGAGACAAGGAAAATGTGTTCATTCACAAATGAACCAACATGGATAACATCATCGTCTAATCGTGGAAAAACAGATATTAAATCTGCAAAAACTAGCAATTTCTTGGAATTGGCCGAAGCAAAGTCGAGATCGAACTCTTGTAAGATGAAAATCCATTTATTATATTTCCCCCCTATGATATGACTGGTAAGGATGTATTGAAACTAATTGACATCAACAACCATAGTAGTCTTGCAAAGAAATATAGAGTGACATAACGTTGGACTGCGTGAACAACAACCAAAGCTAGATTTTCAACGTGAGAGTAATTAAGCTCAGGACCGACTAAATTTCGACTATGATAGTAGATGTCGTGCTCATGGAGCTCATCATCCTCCTAAACTAGAACCATACCAATCGTCTCTTTAGATGCAACAATATACAAAAAGTAATCTCTATTGTAATTAGGGGATTTCAACAAAGGGGTCATTACCAAGGCTTTCTTCAAAGTGTCGAAAGACTCTTGGGCTCGCTCATCCCAGATAAAAGGGGTGTCCTTATTCAAGAGGCACATGAAACCCTTAGTGATATTGGCATAACTCACTATGAACCAACGTAGAAAGTTAGCATTCCCCTGTAAACCTTGAAGTTGTCTAATCTTGCGCGCGGGAGGAAACTGAAGTATTTCCTCAACCTTAAGAGATCTACCATGATCGCGATATCGAAAACTAAAAATCCTAAGAGACGAACAGACTTAATGCAAACGATGCATTTGTGAGAGTTTAACCAGATTCTATAGTAACGACATCTTTCAAAAACTAGCCAAAGGTGTATGACATGATCTACTCTCTTGCGAGATTTAGCAACAAGATTATCAAGGCAGGCTTTGACTATATGCTTGAGATCGTGAAAATATAAAGCCATGGCACGTTGGAAGGTTTCTCTGGTGTTTTTAAGGCTGAAAGGCATTTTCCAGTATGCAAAAGTACCCCAAGGACATATAAATGCTATCTTATGTTGGTCCTCGGGTTTGATCTGGATTTGGTTATACCCTGAAAATCTGTCCATAAAATAAAATATCTTGCTTCCTGCATACTCATTGAGAATCTGATCAATAAAAGGCATGGGGAAGTTATCTTTAGGACAAGCCTTGTTCAGGTCGTGAAATTCCATACACACACGAATGGTTCCTTTCTTTTTATTCATGGGAATGAGGTTAGATACCCATTCAATCAAGGGAACCAGGTAGATGAAGCTAGCGTTAAGTAGCTTCTCCACCTCTGCTTTAATAGCAGGGGCCTTCCTGGGATTTATAGCTCTAAGACATTGTCGAACAGGTTTAGCATCCAGGTAAGTTATAATCTCATGTTCGACAATACGAGGGTCGATCCTTGGCATCTCTTCATATGACCAAGTGAATACATCTCGAAATTATTTGAAGTGTTTGGTGTAGATCATAATTTCTTCTGGCGAACAATCTGCACGTATATTACGTTCTCAATCTTGCCAGCAGTACGAGAGATATCGATCGAGACGGTAGGAGAAATACTTGCCATATTTCCTTCGGCATAAATGCAGTGCATATCAAGTGGAACTACTACATGACCGACTATATCACTCAAGGTAGACCGAAAGTCATCTTTCTTGATTCTTTCAAGACTTGGGACGAAATACGATCGATGATGCATATCATCCCAAGGTATCTTAGAACCATTCATGGCTTCAAGGATGGATTCATCCAAAGGAAAAGTCTCATATAGCCAATCATGCGAACAAGACAACGAGGTGGCCCATACAGGCCTAAGAACAAGATCCTCCTCGTCCATCGGTGAGGTAAGAGCATCGGGATTGGTGGAAGAGTCAAGAACAAATTGATATGAAATCTCTGTTGTCGATAGTGGCATGGTCATGCCAGTATGTGACTGACCTTCACTCAATGAAGTTGGAGAAGGTAGGGTCCATGGATCACTAAGATAGGAAGTGCGGAAAGGAATGGACAACCCTACTGAATCAGGCCTACTAGACATTGGGTAAACATGGTGAATTGGTGCCGAGAAGTCGAAGGTACCCATGAGGGAATAATACATTCTGACACCAATATTCTCAGTTGTCGGCTGAGAATTGTTGATCACAGGGATCGATGGTCCAACATATGTGTTAGGACTAGAGTACACAAAGGATAACTTGTCGATAGTCACGATCTCCCCTTGATGAGGAAAACGAAGTTTACGGAAGACGAACGATACAACAGTGACCATAGCATAGGTCCAATTGTGACCTAGTAACAGGTTATAATCAAGAGGCTCATCAACTACCTCTACCTGCACCTCTATCGTCTTCCAACCTAACTGGACTGAAAAGGTAGGGAGAATACTGTGAGGGTTTAAGGAATGATCATCCAATGCATTCAACATGTTCGACCACTTGGAAAGGGTCAGAGAACCGAGTGATTTCCAATAGAACAGGGACATCACACAGGTGGCAACACCTTCATCAATGACTGTGTGTTTGATAGTATACTTGGAATACTCCACATGGATTTGGAAAGCCACATGGTAAGGTAAGTGAGGCTTCACATCTATGATATCAAACTTGATAACTTTTGAGCCACTAGGTTCAAGAGCTCCTAAGGCAGAGAGTAATTTATTCCTCTATGATGGACACGTCTGGAGTACCTCCAATGTTGACATCGCACAAGGGGTTTGGCCCAAATCCTCAACGTTAGAGTAGTTTTGGGCAGCTCTAGCATTAGGGTTGTGAGTAGAGTGCTTGAGTATGCCTTTCGAAATAAGAGGCAGTGGCTCTAGTTTCTCAATCTGTAGTTTCATATCCATAGGGGGAGGAGGAGCTTCTAGACCGATACTATCTTTTGAAGAGCTATAATCTCAAGAGCGGATGGCTATATCAATTTTCATGTCGAACATATTGATACAAACATGGTCACCATCTTGCGACGGTGGGTTTTGACTTCCATCGGGCACATTTCCAGCGTTCGAAGAGATCAAGGCTAAGTGATGGTTGTGTGGGAATGGATTTGTCAGCACAGCGGGTGGTAGATTTAAAAGCCTCGCAGCCTCTGTGAGTTTGGGGCATAAATGTGTAAGGTGGTCATCGGTACAAAGTTTACAAGAAAACTTCACCTTACATTTCTCTTTCTTTCCCTCTCCAACATTATCATTCTGCTTCCCCTTATTATCTTTGTCCTTGGGTTTGTTACCATTTTTCCCACCCTTACGATTGTTTAGACCTTTCCTTTTATTCCCATCTGGTTGCTAGTCACCGTTTGGGTTTTTTGATGATTGCACATAATGTACATCCACCGAATAGGTCAGTTTGGAGGATGCATATGAAGCTAATCCTCCGGTAGACTTCGTCGCTAAGTCTGTGGACTTTACATTGGTGGACCCTACAATTCCATTGGTGTTAAGAACCAAATATCAATATAGCATAGAAAAACCTCAGAAAAAGTACTCAACGCCTTGAAAAAGAGATAATTTCAGATAATAAGCCTCTTCAAGGGGGAAACCTCCTTTTACCCCACTTAAATGTTCAAGTACAAGATGATTCCAAATGAGAATGTCTTTTTGGTATATATAGGAGACTAGGAGGTACGATTACAACTAATGGAATAAAGATGACATAAATAAAATAACATTAGTAATGTAATATGCCCCAATTAAGGGGTAATGAGCCAATATTAGGGCTTAACATGCCCCTCCCCTTGAGACAAGTGTTGTCCGCAATGCTTGAGTAAATCTAGATGCTTCTATATAAAAGAATCATCTTCCCAAGTGGAATCTTCAGCTAGTAGTTTCCTCCATTTAATGAGATACTCTAAAATGAATCTATTCCTCAACTGGCGAATTCTTGTGTCAGTGATGGCTTCAGGGTCCAATATGATTTTTCCTTCCTCATCAAGTTCTGGAAATATAGTTTGAACTAGGATCTTGTCGCCTATAACCTTCTTTAAGCATAAAACATGGAAAACTGGGTGTACTCATGAAGATGCAGGCAACTCCAATTTGTATGCCATAGTACCAATCTTTTGCAACACCTTAAAAGGGCCATAGTACTTTGGTGATAATTTATTATCCTTTTTGGCTTGCTTGAGGGACATCTGATTGTATGGTTGTAGTATTAAAAACACCCAATCCCCTACTTCAAAACTTCTTCACTACAATGTTGATCTGCTTGTTGTTTCATGTGATTCTATGCCATGGTCAAGTTGTCATTTAAGATTTAGAGAACTTGTTGTTGATTCTCGATGTGATCTTCCACTGCTTGAACCTTAGATTTTTCTTTTGGAGAAGAAGTGATGGAAGGAGGGTGGTATCCATAAAGTGCCATCAATGGTGTCATTTTTGTTGCAGTATGAAAGGAAGTGTTATACCACCATTCTGCCAAGGGTAACCATTTGAACCATTGTGTTTGTTTATCAGAGACAAAGCAACGAAGGTAGACTTCCAGAAATTTGTTCACTATCT
>JASDQU010735934.1:318139-337134 GCA_032191745.1 Picea mariana | reverse complement strand
TTGATTCACCTTACTTGTGTCCTCGTCATGAATTTCATGGGATGCATTTTCACTTTCAGGTTTCTTCTCTGTTACAAAATTTTTCAATACTTCCATGATCTCCTCTTTTAAACCATCCATCTTTGCCTCCAACTTAGCTTCCATCTCTTGTAGTTCATTTTTTTTTACTATCTTCTTTTGTAAATCATTTATGTCCCTACTCATTTCTTAACCTTCATCAAGAGTACAAGTAGGATTGTATGGAGGCTTATTTGGTGTAGAAGTTCCCTTTTTGGGTGGCATGTTGGCCAAGTATCACTTTTGAACCTTGATTTTGAGGCAGTTCTGCTAGACAATCTTTCTTCTGTTGTATCTCTCAAGTTTTGGCCCTTCTGGGTATGAAACTTTATTTTATGTAGTTTTGTGATATTTCTTGTCTGCAATGCCATATGTATAATCAAAATTGGATGTGTCAAGTGGAATTTATGGTAACTTCCCCACAACTTGTTGTTTTTTGGCCTTTCTAGGAGATCTCACTTGTATAGCGTGCCCCGCACAAAATAATTGATATAAAATTCTGAAACTTGTACCAGAAATACTAAAAACTATCCACAATCTAATGAAATGAGTCCCACTCAATTTTGATACTATAGAAATAAGTTTTGATTGTTTTACCTGGAGCACCTTTTTGAGACTAGTCAATAGGACTAGTTAGATACCCTATCTTTCACAGGGTGTATATACAAATTTATGATGACCCAGAAGCTAAAATTTTTACCACAGATACCTTACTAATTTTAGTGAATGTCCTCCATATTTCAGGGTCTGAAACGTTACAAAAAATGTTTTATAGAAAAAATTCTGCGATGACTCAGTTCAGGATGATTTCATAACCCTATCTTGTACATGATGTATCTCCGAAAGTATAAGGCTTAAAGATATGAAATTTTAACCCAACGTACCTTGATCCATCTAATAAATATCCTCCAAGCCATTCCTTCTGAAACATTGTAGAAAAAAAGTTATAGTGAAAATTCCAAGGTGTCTCAGATGTAGCATCGAAACCCCAAGACCTTGAGCTTTGAAACCATATGTTAAGAACCAAATATCAATATAGCATAGAAAAACCTCAGAAAATGTACTCAACACCTTGAAAAAGAGATAGTTTCAGATAATAAGCCTCTTCGAGGGCGAAACCTCCTTTTACCCCACTTAAATGTTCAAGTACAAGATGATTCCAAATGAAAATGTCTCCTTGGTATATATAGGAGACTAGGAGGTATAATTACAACTAATGGAATAAAGCTGACATAAATAAAATAACATTACTNGTAATATGCCCCAATTAAGGGGTAATGAGCCAATATTATTGCTTAACAATCGGCATGAGGTCCGGGTTTTTTCCTAGGATTGTAATTTGACCGCGGTGCTTCTGGAAGAAGGTGATATAACATCCCAGACTGAGCATATATTAAATCTATCTGCTGGGATCTAAATATAGGTTCTTCCTCATTGGAGACCCTGGAAGTAGCAATGTCCTTCGAGATAGGAGGGTACAAAGACTTTAGGAACCATTCTAGGAGAAAAGTCGGGGGTTTAGGAGTCTTAATCAACCGCCTCCATCTACACCACTCCTGGATATGATCTGAGATGTGAGTGGCAGTGTCCTGGTGTAAAGTCGACAAAAGTTTGAGGCCAACATCATAACAAATGGGAAATTGAAAGTGGTTGAGAAAGACCATCACCAATTGATTAAATGACCCATATGTCCCCCTAGGTAGCTCAATGTACCATTGTGAAGCAACTCCAGTGAGAGTGCGTTGAAACAATCATAATCTAATAGAATCATGGTTCAGGGAATTTGATGAGCACCAAAGGTGAAAGGTAGTGACGTGTTCACCAGGGTCCTATCCATTCTTGCCCTCAAACATTGGAATGTATGAAAGAAGTTTGGTGGGGATAGGGTGCCATGTGGGATCATGACTCACTGGGTCGTTCATTAACTTAGACAAGTCTGGTAGATTGAGCATGGCTAGAAAAGGGAGATGAGGTTGTGACATCTGGCCCCATCCTCCCACGAAAGATTGTGTGTTGGGAACTGTATTCCACCCATGATTCTGGCAAGAACCAAAGCCCTATCCAGAATTATAAGGCCCTCCTCCAGGCTGATTCATATAAGGTGGGTTGGGCATCATTCTGGCAAGAATGTTCTGATAAGGATTGTGAAAATCCCCCCCATCCAAATTGGATCCGGGTTGGGGGTTTCCCAACGTGTAAGACTGACCTACTCTAGGTGGGAACCCGCAGGATTGAAGTGGATTCTTCATGCAAAAATTATTGTTCAGAATCGACACTGAGGAGGTAGGGATATAGGGTGTAACTTGTCCACCAGCAGGGTTGTTCCATCCAACTGTCAAAGGATTAGAACCGGGGTTAAAAGCAGGGACACTTCCTATATTAGGATTCTTTTGAGGGATATGAGAACCACCAAACGAGAAAGGAGTGTAAGAGGTGTAGTGCCCCCAAGTCTGAGACTAGCGTTAGGGCCAACAGCTGGGATGGCACTTGAAAACTGCAAAGTGAAGTTAGGCATACCATAAGAAAATGGACTAGAAGCCATAGGGATGGACTGAAGATTGTAGCCCGACGAATGATTAAGACCCCCAAAAGGTTTTGAGGCAAGAGAGGAAGCATTAACTATAGGCCAAGCCATAGTACCAGTATAAGCCTCCGACACTACAACTATAGCAACTGCAGGAGTCAAAGTGGTGTCATTAACTATAGTGGGTATGGGATTCAAAGAACTCCCAATGTTCTGAAGACTAGACTCAATATTCATCCTTGTGGAACCACAAGTCTGAAAGGTGGATGTGTGTGTACCAAGAGGGACCTGAGACTCCTCTCTAAAGTTTGGAGGTAACAAAATCAGTTATAGGGGCCCCTGTGGGCTTAACAACTAATCGGTCAGATCCCCACGTAGAGGTAATCCTCCATAAAGGCTATGTGTTGTCTGACCCCTATCTAACCCAGGGTACAAGAAGAATAACCCCTGCAAATAACCTATGAGATACCTAAAATTAATAAACCACTTTATAACCAATGCATAGGTAAGAAATCGTAAGTCCGAATCACCATATGGGAAGGGTAGCAAAGCCCAAAACCTTGAAAGCATCGCCTCTCACAAAGGTATGGGTACTAACAAGATCCCCAAATATGAATAAATCCACATAAATATCTCTGACTTTAGGTGAGTATCCATAGGTTATCCCTTCAGCTAACTTCGCTCAACCTTGTGATTAACTCTAGTATGAGAGGATCCTCCTGATCTTACCAATTATACAATGGACTTCTCAACTCCCTGTCTCAGACACATATGTTGATTTAATTTCCTTGGACATGTTTGCTCACAAAATCCTATTCCAAGGCCCTAAATCCTAGACTAGTTTGTGCACCCTAAAAATAAAATCGTGACGAATCAAATTTAGTTTAAAGCATAAATTTTATTGGCTATGATTACTCAAAAGGGTATGGAAGTGAAACCCATGATGTTATGGCTCTGTAAGAAAATAAATATGAATATAATGCAAAGTCTATTTTTAACTTTTTTAATGAATGATATGCTAATAAAAATAGTGCAATTTTCAATTTCAACTCTGTAATTCAAAAGTAAAATGAAATATTTCACTAAATGCACTAAGATAATGATAAAAGTTCGAATACAAAAATGCCAACCAATGAAAAATGTCTATTTTTTTATATTTTCAATATATTAAAGAGAAAATGCATGGAGTGAAAAGCAACCTGATATATAACTTCTACTGTGTATAAACAAAATAACTCCAGTAGAATACCAAGAAACCAAGCAAATAACCTAGGGTTCAAGGACAAACCAAACATGAAAAACAATGAGAAATACTATGCCCAAAAATTCAACTCCAAACAAGTTTCCTGTCAACCTAGAGAAGCTCAACAGGCACTATAGAGACCTAAGAAGGCTCAACAAACATCAAATCCCACCTAGAAATCACTAAACCAAGCAAACAAGCAAGGGAAAGTGGTATACATGACTTTTTAGGAAAACAATTCATATATATGTAGCTTGCAGTGAGACAACACGCATGTATACGCGGTTGTCAAGGCAAAAGGAGTGTATAGGCTTTAAAGCAAGGCCAGGCAAGGGAAAAAAGGCTGAAAACTCAGACCCATAGTGAACAGAATCCGTCAAGCAGTGATATGACAAGAAACACAAAGGAAAAAGAGCAATGCAAGAAGAAAAGGTACTTCAACCCTTAAAAGGAATATCTCTCCCCAGTGGAGTCACCAATTCTGTTATGAGGGAAAAAATCTCTATGGCCAAGGGTAAACCACAACAGACAGGTATGACTGCAAAAATAAACTCAATTCCATTATATGGTATATAAACTAATGTGCGAGATAATAAAGATGCCTATATCAATCCAACGTTCGATGATGTTCCACCGTTGAGCACTTCGACCCAAAGCTTTATACTTGCAACAAGTTCTCAACAAACGAGCAGAACAAGTACATAGTGACAATATAAGGGGGTTATCACATTAGATAACATAATCCATTAATAAACATTACAAACATTCCCATGGGNACCCAAAGCTTTATACTTGCAACAAGTTCTCAACAAACGAGCAGAACAAGTACATAGTGACAATATAAGGGGGTTATCACATTAGATAACATAATCCATTAATAAACATTACAAACATTCCCATGGATAATAATCATATATTTGTACAATAACAATAGGACGGGAAAGGAGTATTTCTATTAATAATTGATCAGCAGAAGTGACAACATTACAGACTTCCATGTCAGCACAGTTCAAAACCAATAAACCAAGTTCCTTCCAACTGGGCCTCCACCACTTCAATCCTCCACCAAAGGAAATCTCATAGGAGAGAGACAATGAGGTTCTTTCAACAATAGAGAAATAGCTTGGGGGATGAACACTATGTTGAGACTTCAGGGAGAAAGGGATGTAGATTCAATATGAAGTAATTTCTCCAGAGTAACTTTTCTCTCGAATTTGAATTCTTTCTCCTCTTTTCCATAGCTCAGAATTGTTCTTTTATAGTCTTCAAAATGCAACTGAAGGGCTGAGTCAGAACGTTTCCAGTATGTGGAGGGCTAAGGAATAGATATCTCCTGTCATGACATGGAAACCCGACTCCATTTTTGCATTTTTTGGCACAAATCTCGATGTACATGGGTTGTAGTGGAGTAGCTTGTGTATACACATGTTGTATAGAAGATAGGGCGCGTATATATGGAAAAAGGACCTCTATGCAAGATACTAATGGTGAGGAAAATCTTGCTATAACAGGATGTTGTAGCTAGAAGAAGCCCAAATAGTTATACAGAGGTTAGAAAATGACCCCCAGATTAACCCTTTGATAGAACCCTTATAGGTCATCTTGGTCAACACAATCCATCTCAGAGAATACCTAAATGGATCAGAGACAAATCCACTAGAGGAGACCGCTCATCTAGAAAACCGAAGCATTATGTCACAACAGGCAAAGTCATGGGTTGTTGCTACAATGCATGTAGGGGAAACATTAACATCAAGTGTGACAGATGTGCCCAATGTCCTCATAGACCTAATTACCATATATGGCGATGAGGAAAGCTCAGAGGTTTCGCTCATAACCCTAGTACCAATAATAGAGGAGGGAGTACCAGGGGAAACATCTGGTCCAACTCCCAAATCTTTGACCTCAATTCCCAAAGAATGAGACAACAAGGACGGAAGCATTCAGAACAATGAATTTCTCGACCAATCGGGAATTCAACCTAAGAAGGACAACTGTAAGGTTGTGTTGGGCTCTGGTGAAGAGGAAGAAGAAATGCAACGATCATAAATCAACATCTCAATAGCCGATCCTCAAGTAACTATTGATCCTTTTCCCCTCTCCCCATCTAAAGTCGAGACTCCACCAACCGACGAACCCCAACAGGAGGATGAGTCACCGGGACATACAAACATTCCCCCTCCTAAATAAATACAAGAGCTCGTCATAGAACATATATATATGACATGAATCCTAGGAAACACTCTGACCTGGGGAGATCAACAGATTCTTGAGCCAGTGGACGAGGTTTCCAATATACAATTGATCACTTATTATAGAAAGAGGAAAGTTGTGACGAGAAGGAAAATGAAGAAAAGGAGGCTCACACTTGATAGCACACTCGTCATTACCACAAAAGAAACACTTCTCAACACATAAAATGTTAATACAACTGAGCTGATCGGGGTGGGAATGTATATAAATGATGCAATGCTGGACAGAGTGAAAAGGGATGAAAAGGAATTTACAGCCACAAAGAATGAGCTGCATCATCTGCGCCATCTAGTGAAGTATTATCAGGATTCGATGTAGGCAATAGTATTCATAAGGAGTGAGTTCATAGAAACATATGCGCAATTCACAAGTGAAAGAAATCTCTTAACTACATGTATAACTGATTTTCAAGAAGATACTCTCATGGGGCTAAAAACTTGTAAATATGTGGAGAGATGGTATGAAAAGGCACATCAGGCCTTAGAGTGTATTGAGTATATCAGTGTGGTACAAAAAGGTCGAGACTCGGAAGAGCATGACATCTGATTATTGATGGATAGAAGCATCTTCCGAATCAAGAAGATGACTGAATACTGGGTGAGCATGGTCCAAGAACCTCAGCGAAAGATATAGATAAGGTGGATAGAGTGCGAGAAAATTTGGGAGAATATCAATCGGGAGATGGAAAACATTGACCTATCAAAGTTCGGCCCACCAGAAAATTTCACCAATTTGCATGACATAGTCAAACAACATGTAGAGCAGGTCTCGGCATGGGAGGCAGAGATCTCACAGATTTCAAGTATGAATCCAGGTCAAGTAAAGAAGTTTGTGGAATACCCAATCAAAGCCCTCGTATTTCTTTAGCACTTAAGTGTCAACCTCATCAGGTATAGAGAACGAGCAGTGGAGATAAAGAAATTCTTCTCTGCACCAATGGATCAACATAGGTTTCCCTATGCAAACACATGAGAAGACCTTTTCTTCAAGTGGGCGGAGTATGAGAGAAATCATCCACTGTAGTAAAAAATCAGATGATCTCAAGAGAATGAGGAGATAAAGTCTACTATGTGTCATTTTTGTTTTACTTAACATATCATTTAGTAGTTATTTTTAGCTTGGCGATTCTTTATAAATAGGGAGATCAACCTCATGCAAATGGTCGATGGTTTTGGGAAAGACTTTTTTTTTAGAATTGTAAAAGAATTATTTCTATGCGAATTTTAATTAAGAAGTTTTGTTTAGAACCAAAGATAATTTTTTCATCTAAAGAGTCAATCTGATTGGATCGAGGAGGGATTGTTTCCATCTTCGAGTTTGATAGTGTTGTGGTATTGATTAAGAGTTGTTGTATTTATTATTAAGTTATCCTTCAACATTATAACAGTTCTACAATTGTTATCTCAGTCAATTATGAATGTCTGCAAGTGAAAAGTATTATTGCTAAGCTTGGAATAGGTCTAATTATCGTTGTCTGCATGTTGCGGTTTAAGGGTTATCCTAAGCTCAACATGCTTCAATATTTAGTAATTTCCCTTTATCAACTGGCTTATGCCATCATCCTTATCTTACCTACATTATTTAAGAGTATAAAAATACTAAAAGAGAATCGCTTAACCTGAAGAATAAATTTTTCATAGAAAGATACACATATCAGTTACCCGTAAAGCCCATTGATAAATCGGTCGGATCAAAGATCTGGAGAACCATTCCACTCATCAAACACTTACGAGTCTAATTGGACCTATTAAGTGAGTTTGGTTCCTACTATTGAGTTAAAGTATTTATGACCCCTAACGAGAATTGGTACTAGAAGGAGGGTTGAACGAATGAATGGATAACAATATTTTTGATAATATATCTCGCATAACATGTAGATTCAAAACAACCCACATGCAAGGGTAGTCATTCTCAAGACAACCCACATACAGAGAGTACTCCCGAAATGAGTAACTCGCCTCATCATGAGGAAGTAGAACACCTATTCCCTAAAATACCTTAAGCTCTCCCCCACGAGGAGTTGACCCAGTTCAAAATAATCAAAAGAGCTTACGCCCAACAAATTGAAGCTTTACCTTTAGCTCTTTACTTACTCCTAACAAGGTTTTTGTTCACGCGATAGAAGAACTGATAGATTTTACCCTCACTGGGACCAAACAACCCCTTAATCTGATCCCCAAAACACCAGCTAGTAACTACTTTGAACCTGGCAATTTTGAATCTGACGAGGAAGGGTCTAACTCGGATCACTCAGCTTCTGAATCAATAGACATGGAGGATAATAACGACAAAAATGAGGAAAGGGGAAATCAACATCAAGATAATCAACCATGGTTGTCGAGAGATGCTCTGGAAATCCTAGGACAGGTGCATAACCTATCCTGACATCCAGAAAAATTAATCCCCAAATTTGACCACGAAACCTCCAGATTGCTTGAGGACCACATCAAGAAGTTCCTATTATCTATAATATTGATGAACATACAACATGAGGATGTATTCTATAGAAGTTTTCCCTATATGTTTCAGAATTCAGACTCGAATTGGTATTTTAACTTTCCAGTTGGATCCATAACTAGCTGGATGAAGTTTCAAAAATATTTCTTAGATAAATTTGCAGAAGAAACCACCACAGGAGCTTTAATGGCTGAAATTTTCACCACCAACATGAGTCCAAAAGAGAAGGTTATATATTTCAACCAATGGTTTACCACTATCCTGAAAAAATTTCAACCCGAAGCTAAACCTACCTAGGAGTTGCAGATTGAGGTATATGCTAACTCTCTCCCTGCTTCCATCTCCATGTTTGTAAAAAGGGCTTCCAAACATACCCTAGACGAAAATTTTGAGGAAGCTAAAACTATTGAATTCCAAATGAAAGGATGCAACGAGGGTCATATCTCACTGAAAAATAAAGAAACCCAACCTCTACCGAAGAGAGGACTTTTGTTAGCAAGACCCCTGGTAAAACAAACAAAACTAGGTCCTGATAAAGAAGAAGGAGATCTAGAAGCCCTGCAACGGATGATCAAAAAAATATCAAACGAGATCGTAGATATGAAAAGGATCACTGGGGAGGGAAATCAAAATCAAAGACCTTATAAACCCTTTTTTAAAATAAATCCACTTTTCAAATCTATAGAACCTCCCCCAGCTAACCTAAACATTGACTTGGAAACTGTAACATCTAAATATTTCTTCACGTACCACCAAGAGAATAATTTATAAAGGGACTTTCCTCAATGTGTGCATGCTATGAATTTAATGGCTAACCAAATTCCTAAATGAATTCTCCCTAACCTAACAACCTAGTGGCTCGACAATAAACGCCATTGATCAGGAAAGTTATGAGCCACCAGAAGAGACATCCATGTTGTTTTGGGATTCCAACGACCTGATGCCTTTCAATGACACTGCTGAAGTACAAGAACCTCCCGCTGAATTCCTAGTTGTGAATATGTGAGGTATAAGCCAATCGATACAAACTAATCCCACCACTATTGTGTTATCTAAAGGGAATCAATCAATCGATCGCCCAAAACCCTTATTTTCTTCTCAAAATAATCCCACCAACATACATACACGAGAAGCTCCTAAGCTAGACTATAATTTAGTGGAGGAATTGAAACAGATGAAGGATAATGTGTATGTCATGGACATGTGTAGGATTACCCAACAAAAGTGTTCTCTTTTACAGGCCTTAAAATCAATAGAAGCCCCTATGACAAGAACTAACCTAGGTGAGGTCCCATCCACCACAAATTTAAAAAATAAACCGAATGTGAATGCTTGTTCTTTAGTGAAAAGAGGAAATCCTTTTGTTCCTCCTTTCCTTTTAACGTTTGAAGTCTTTAACAAAAACCTACATAATTTCCTGGTCGATTTAGGGACATCCTCCAATGTCATGCCAATGTCAATCTGCAAGAAATTGAACACAACACCACTCAAAAGTGATAAACACGTTATACAACTAGATAGGACTCATGTGAAGGTTATTGGGGAACTTAAAGATGTAATGATCAAAATGGATACACACTGAAAATTTGTTCAAGTAATTGACATAATCGTAGTAGACATCCCAAAGGCCTATGGACTGTTAGTTAACTGAGACTGGTTTGAGAAATTAAATGGATACTTTAGTAAAAAATAGTCTCACCTATGGTTTCCATTAAAATGACATACAAACATGATTTGGATTGATAGTGAAAGATATCCCAAACACACTATTACCAATTTAGAAACTCTCAACAAACCCTCGTCAACAGATTTTCTGTTTTAGGAAACTACTCCTGCGATTATGATTTCAACAATTTCACCCCTCTCTCATCTGATGTACCTCTCACTAAAAACTCTAAAATGACCTTTCAAGTAAAATTACTGGTATCCGCAAAAGAAAGCATATTTTGTCAGGATCCTCTATCGGGAGTAGAAGACAAGGAAGATGAAGGTGAGAAAATGAATAGGCATAAAGAAGTTACTATTTTTTCCTCACAAGTTTGGATGATGTACTTTGATGGGTCTAAATCGCAAGAAGGGTCAGAGCAGGATGTATTCTCATTAACCCAAAGTGGAAACAAAACTTCTTATCCTGCARATTAGAATTTGAATGCACCAATAACACTGTTTAATATGAAGCTCTGGTTCAGGGACTRAAGAAATCCATAGACTTAAACATTAAGGAATAGAAAGTTTTTGGAGACTCTGAATATATCGTTAGGAAAGTGAATAATATTGTCCATTGCAATTCTCCTCGCTTGAGAAATTACTAGCAAGAGGTACATAGACTAACAAACAATTTTGAGGCCTTCAACATTACTACTATTCCTAGGACAAAAAATATTCTTGTTGATTCCTTAGACACCACAGCCTCGAGATTATATCCTTTAGAAGATTATGAATCCTCTAGGATCATAGTGGAACTTCTCTACAAACCGTCGGTGCCTAATAACATTTCTAACTAGAAATTCTTTGAAGGGGATGAATAGATTGTAGATTTCCTGACTAACGAGGAGAATTTTAAGGATTTGGCCATTGGTGACAAAATATTCCAGGAACTACTCATATAATCAAATATCCATGAACAAAAGAAGGGAACGGATCACTTTGATAATAAGCCAAAGTTTCACACAATATTGAAATGGGTGGCCAATTTAGAGAACCTTTTCGACCTAAGGGAAATATTTAGAGGGTCAAAGAATGAAAAAACAAGGATCTCATGTCCTATATACGAGACTATAAACCTAGGAACCCCTGAAAACCCCAAGAATGTAAATCTAGGTAAAACAGTGTCCAAAGAAGACAAGAAATCTTATCTCAAACTTTTTAAACAATATCAAGATGTCTTTACATGGTCCTACTGAGAATTAAAAACCTATGACACTCGCATTATTCAACACACAATCCCTCTAAAATTTGGAGTAAAACCCTTCCAACAAAAACTTAAGAAGTATCACCCATCTATAGAGCCTTTGATGTATCAAGAGCTAAATAAATTGTTAGATGCCAAGATTATCTTTCAGGTTAGACGCTCTGCCTAGGTAGCCAATTTGGTGCCTGTCAGGAAATATTATGGGGAGATACGCCTGTGTGTGGATTTCAGAAACCTTAATAGAGCATCAAAACAAAAAAACTACCCAATCCCACCCATGGAACAATTCCTACATACAATATCTGGTTTTGAAATTGTTTCCCTCCTAGATGGTTTCTCAGGATATAACCAAGTCCTGGTTTCAGAAGATGATTGATTAAAAACTACCTTCCGAACCAGTGGGGAACATTTTCTTATAAACACATGCCCTTTGGGTTGATTAATGCTGGATCAACCTTCCAGAGGGCCATGGATGTAGCTTTTCGGGGATTGATTAACAAGTGTGTGGTAATATATTTAGATGATGTAACAATATACTCAAAAAACAAGGAAGACCATATTCAACATTTGACTCAGATTTTTGAAAGGTGTAGGAAATATGGAATATCTTTGAACCCAAATAAAAACATCCTTGGTGTAGAGGAAGGAATTTTTTTAGGTCACATCATATCTCAAGGAGGAATTAACATTGAACCTGAGCGGATAAAATCAATAGCTCAACTTCCTTTTCCTCACAATAAAAAGGCCATGCAATATTTTTTCGCGAAGATCAATTTTGGGAAAACGTTTTCTCCTAACTTCGCTGAAACTGTTAAACCTTTACAAAAAATGATTCACAAATATGTAGAGTTTAAATGGGATGAAGAAAGGAGAGGATCTTTTAATAACGTCAAGACTGCAATATCCCAAGCACCAGTGCTGTGAAGCCCTGGTGTTAGCAATGATTTTTGCTTTATACCTTTTCTTTTGACCAATTCTTGGTTGGAGTACTTACCTAAAAGGATGATGAAAACAATGAGGCACCAATATCCTTAATGCTCGCCAACCTTCAAGGAGTTGAACTAAACTACCCTGCTATAGGAAAACAAGATTACACAGTATATAAAGTAGTCAAACATTTCAGATCATATATCCAGAAGAATCACACCAAAGTCATAGTCCCTCACCCCACGGTCATATCTTTATTCACCTAACATGAAATGAGAGAAATGAGGGGAAATTGGATGGCATTCGTTCAAGAATTTGATCTAGACATAAAACCTACCAAAATATTCAAATGATAAGGATTGTGTAAACTAGTTGCTGAGGCCCAAGATCTGATTAACGTAGAAGACCCCGGTTGGGAAAATGAGCTATAATTATGGTGCGGCGAATCCCTATACGTACCTCCTTGGTGAGAATCATAGTATGGAAACTTGTTTTATCTCCCGCATCATGGGTCTCGTCCCAAAAATCTAAATCCTAGAGAAATAAGAGCCCTCAAGTTAAAATCCACTCAATATCGCCTCATAAATTATGTTCTTTTCCACATAAACTATGATGGAGTACTGCTTAGATGTATTGAACAGGGTGATGCAAAAAATCTTTTGAGATAAATCCACAATGACCCAGCAGGTGGGAATTTTGCAGGAGAAACCACGGCTCATAAAATATTAAGGGTTGGTTATTATTGGACCACTATGTTCAGGGATGCTCACACATATGCCAAGAAATGTAAAACTTGTCAAGTGAGCAGCTATAGGTAAAGGAGAGAAACCATTCCACCCTAGCCGACGACTATATCTAAACCATTCAAGTAGTGGGGAATAGACGTCATAGGAGAAATTACTCCCAATTATTCAAAACAACATAAATATATCTTGACTGCTACATACTATTTCACAAGATGGACATAGGCTATCCCTCTCACAAACATTAATGAAAAGGTATTAATACAATTTCTAGAATAACATTTGATAACGAGGTTTGGACTACCCTCCATCCTCATTTTTGACAATTCTGCCTACTTTTCTTACATACGCTTGAACAAATTCTCCCTTGACAAAGGGATCATAATAAGATACTCTAGAAACTATTATCCACAAGGGAATGGGGTAGCAGAGAAAACAAACAAAAACCTGGTAAGAATTAAAAAAAAAAAAAATTTGTTGAAAATAAGAGGAATTGACATAATTCACTTCATAACTCCCTATGGGATGATAGGGTAACACCTAAATAAGCCATAGGAAACTCTCTGTACTTTCTGATATATTGGAAAGAAGCCATTCTACCAAACAGATAGTATCTTCCATCTTTACAGCTTGCCCAGGCATCAAGAGGTCAACCCTCATCCTTTCTACAACAAAGGATTGATACCCTTCTCATGCTAGACGAATAAAGAGAAAAGAATAAAGATAAGTTCACCACTCATCAACACACATTTAAAATATGGCTTGACAAACATAATGCCAAAGAATTTTTTTTTGAAGTAGGGGACCTAGTTTTGAAATGGGATAAAGAAAACGAGTCTAAAGGAAAACACTCAAAATTTCAAAATATCTAGCTCATACCTTTCCAGGTATTCGAGAAAATTGGGGCAGGAACATACTGGTTGCAAAATATGAGGGGGGAACCCAACACCCTCTTGGTGAATGGCCAAGCCTTAAAACAATACTTCTCTTAAAAATAAAAATGTGTCTTTTTATGTCTTGTTTAAGTTTCTTTTAGCATATATTTCGATCAGGATAAGTGTGTAGGTTTTGAATAGGCCGATTGCAAACTCCTCTTTATTTTTACTTTTTTTCTTTTTCTTGTTATCTTCTTGTAATTTAGTTGTGTTCTGTAAAGCAATAGTTGAATTTAATAAATATGGTGAAGAAGACTCAACTCCTAACCTACACTTACATGAAACATAAGAGACGCTGGCCAAATACAAATTTTCAATGGAGATTTGTATCTTGTCTTTGCATTCATACTACCTTGGTAAGTGATGAAATATTCTCTTGGTGGTCTGGTAAAACCCAAAGGTAAATATGGCTAGTTGGAAAGGATCACATGTGTCTCTATATGAAGTTAGGAAGGGCTTCACCTTAACAGGTTCGCCTTGCAAATTACAAACGTCCTCCTCTCCGATTCACTCGTGGAATTTCTTTCAGAAGAAAATAATCTATAATAAAAGGAGTGCAAAATTTGGGAGCGTATGCAGATACCTTCATTGGGGCTATGGATGCTCACCGACAGTAGAGCAAGGTCTGTGATGTCAGGGTGACTCCACCCGGGCTATGGATACGCGCTGGCACCGAAGCAACACCGTCGAGAGGAAATAATAATAACTAAAAATGGCCTCAAGCCAATGGATGCCTTACCCAAATCTTGTCAAATAAGGGCATGGGTCATGGTCAAGAGGAACAAAGGTGGAAAAGGGACAGAACTCCATAGGCGGATCTTGATTCATGAACCTGGTAAGTTGTGTATGCATTGATAGGAAATACTCTCTTGAATGAAAATCTAGATAGTTTCTCAACCAACTTCTGCACAAGCTAAGCATGAAGAAATGAGTAGAGATTATATTTTCACCCAGATAATCGCCATTTGTTGAGTGCTCAACACACCCTAAAAGTTTTTTGATTTTTTTTTCTTTTGGGTACCACTTTTTTTTTCTCTCTTTTTGAATTGAGACAATTGTGTAGGGATCATTAAGTTTTATGTTCGTATGTTTTATCATCGATCATATTAAGATTGGTTTGGATTTGTTGAATAGATTAAATTCTCTTCTAATGTATACTTGACATTTTTAACTAAGTATACACAGCTAAAATTTTGATCCATGCACCTATTATCTACATTGTTGTGATCTGTGCAGTAAAATTGACCACACAAAAAAAACAAGTGTCGATCACCAATCACCGATGTATCATCGACATCGAGAGAATGTAAGAGTGGGTGCGTTTATCAATGATTATATCTTGTGAAGAAATTTTCAAAATCTCGTCGATACACCATTGACATCGGGGAAGTACGAAAAAGAAAACGCTAACATCGACACACCTAATGAACCTTTGATCTTCGATACATTTAGGGTCAGTGACATCCAAAGAAAACCTGAAACTATGGAAATTTTTTACTTCGACACATCACCGATTGTCCATCGGTAATAGGTTTTCAGCATCAGTGAACTTTGAGGGATGAAATCGTGAAACAATGACCATAGAGACTCATCGATCACCGATCCTCAACATGTCATCATCATCGACACAATAGGTTGAGGTTACTAGGGCGATGTCTAAATAAAATCCCCAATTCTGAAGAAACGTTTTAATGGAGGAAGAAAAATGAAACGCCATGTGTCATGATCGCTCTTTTTGTCAGCATTTCCATGTCAGCACTATACAACAGCCCAAGTCAGCATTAGATCTTTTCACTAAAAAAAGTATTAACGAACATTGTCTAAGAAAAATGTCAATGTCGATCCACTTGTTTAAACCGACGGACTGATAGGACATCGATGGTATGATGGGACACCTTTGGTGAAAAATAAGATCAGATTTTGTTATTTAATAGGCCAATTAATTATTTGATCAACACACATTACTATTATGTGCGTCGACCAAATAATAGGATCTTGAAACCGCCGATGGACTACATAGTACCCCGCTCCTATGTCGCCAACCCACGATTGCATTTAATCCTGAGCATGATTTAGATCTTGGTGATGGATTGTGCAGACCTCATTTACGCCCCGAATTCAAGAATTGACACGACAAGGTAAGTATGCTCTATGTTTAAATTTTAAAGACAAGTTCGAATGCAAGATTATGTACACAAGTATTTCATTCCCAGAGCAGTCAAAGGAGTGAGAAAGCCTTTCAAGAGCTCACAATTGATTTTTAGAATTCTAAACCAGGTTAATCTTATGCGAAGTGGAGGTGTGAATTGTCTGTATCATTTCGACAGTTGCAATTTTCTATATTTCAGTATCATTTTTGCAAGTCTATATCTCATTCTATTCTTTTTGCAAGAAAAATGCCTCCAAGGAAGCCAATGACCAGGCGCTTGTCGAGAGCACCAAAACTAAAAGAAGGTTAGTGAAGGATCTTCGCTAGACGCTGCTAGACAACTTGATTTTTCCACTAAAGTGGAACCAGTTGTCTGCATTTCTACCAAAAGGGTGTTTTCCCAACCTCTTACATTTGATGACATAGAGGGAAGCACTGGATTGAAAGTGATGCTCCTGTAGTGGTGATATTTGTTTAAATAATCAATCGGGAAGATTACCCAGAGTTTATACCAAACAGTGACCCCAGAGGTTAGAATTATCGATGACGAAGTATTCCCAAACATTCGGCAATCCTGCCTGCACATGGTAGCCTACTAAACCCCAATTTTTCCTTGCATTGAAACCCTGGGGTGGATAATCGACTACATGAATGCGATGAAATGCATGGTCAATGATGAAAATGGCATATGCGTTGGGGTTTTTATCCCAATAAAGGTCCAAAAATACTACAAACTTAGAGACCCGAAGGAAAGATTGAATACTTATTTTGTGGTAAAATTTTATGAGTTCCATGACACCAACAGGTTGATGTCCTCATGGTGGAAAGAAGATAAGAAGTTTACAAACATGAGAAATGGCTGGTATGGTACGGAAAATCTCAGAGAGCCATATATTTATCTGATGGCTCTGATCTTCCAATTATACGAGGGAAGGGATTGCGCTAAGTTTTCAGAAGCATGGATGCCCCTGGCATACACTGTGGAAATCTCCAGTAGCATCTTCATGTAGGGAGCAATCATTTTGAAACAATTAAGCACCAACATATTGCAATCCTAGACACCAAAGGATAGAGAAACACCAACTTTTCACATGGCATCATACTTATTGGACATGATTTGCACAAGGAATGTCTTCTCAGGCATGAATTTGAGCTAGCATGTTGTAAAGCTACCTGTGCATGTCTATTTCAACATTCCGTGGGAGAAAATGTACAAGAGATATTACGCCCTCATATGCGATGAATTTATAGATCGATTATATTTCATTATTTTTAAGAAATAATTCCCAAGGCTTATGGTAGCAACCAAGAAAATAATTTCAAAAGTAGGCCACTGGTACTTGTTAGAAAAATTGGATCGCAAAGCAATAAAATAAGACTAATGCAGAAATAAAACATAGAAGATACACAATACAATAGAGACACAGATATACGTGATTCACCCAGTGTGGGATACGTCCACTAGTGAAATTTCAAGGTCCTTCCTTTATTATTATCCAACAAATGAAGGGTACAACCTACAACAAACCTGTTGCAACTTCCTCTTCTTTTCTCACAGTCTCCTATCTCAGAATATAATATTTGCGATGATACATAGTCATAATACATTTTCCTCATAAAAGAGGGTTTCCTTCTAGGGAAAAAAACCATAACATAACTTCTACGGTCAAATTTGTGACCTTATAATGAATGGTCCATATTTAAAATGAAATTATAATATACATTTACAAGGCAATTTTTCATTCGGGGGCCCACTTTCCCCTGGAGCCCCCAGCTGGGGGGGTGGAACCTGCAGAGGGGGTAACCCCCCTTTGCACTCCCACATGTGGAGGAGTGTACATTATTTCATGATGTAAAGTATTCATGGGGTATAAACACGACTCGAAACAAAGAACTCTAAATCAGGAAGACAATTAGGCTCCAGAACCAACAATCTCCCACATGGAGACCGATCTCAAAAACTCCACCGTTGTTGTATATTCTGGACTATGATCCTTCTTGGATCTAGAAAAAATTTCTCATATTCATATTCATTCTTGAAGAACAACTGAAACTAAGCAGGAACTCAATTTCTCCCTGGTTACTCCCTTTGTTAACATGTCTGTAGGATTCTATCTAGTGCGTATCTTTTCCAACTTCAAATGCCCATCTTACAAGAAGGATCATATGAAATTGTACCTGATATAAATATTCTTATTCTTTGAATGGAAAGATGAGTTATTTTCTATATCAATGACACTCTCACTGTCACAATACAATCTGTTATTCTCCTTCTTCTTTCCCAATTCCTCCATAAACCTCTGTAACCAAATCATTTCTTTACTAGCCTCTGTAGCAATAACATACTCTACTTATGTTGTTGAAAGTGAAACAACCTTTTTCATTTTCGAAATCCAACTTACTATTGTTCCACCTATAGTAAAAACATACCACATGGTGCTCCTCCTGCTATATTTATCACCTGGCATATCTGAATCAACATATCCCTATAGAACAATGTCTTAACCTTCAAAAAATAATGCATGAGTAGCAATACCTCTCAAATACATGAGAATCCACTTTACTACCTCCCAATGTTTGTTACCTGGATTGTTCAAATACATGCTCACAACTTCGACTGCATGTGCAATATCTAGTCTTGTGCAAACCATCACATACATCAAGCTACCAATTTTTGATGAATACGGGACCCTCAACATGTATTCTATCTCCTCCTGTGTCTTGGGACACATTTCCTTAGTTAATTTGAAATGGCTGGCCAAAGGTGTACTAATTGGTTTTTCATTTTTCATTCTA